>CM022762.1:13783267-13830767 GCA_012411365.1 Ameiurus melas
TAGAGGCAACATTGACAATTTTGTACATAGTTCGTTTTTTTTATGTCTTCAACAGATATCATATTTTTCATGAATGAATCTTTTTATTTAAAACAGTCACTCACCCAGTCAACAGAATCTCACACTACTCAGACAGGAAAATACCTGTAATTAGTAATATAACATGTAGGGGGCGCTAATTAAAACAGGAGAGACAGTGAGACCTCAGATTGTAAAAAATTTTAACCCCATTTTTCAACAATATCTGTTTGTGTTATTGGTTCATTTTTGACTCGCTGTGTTTTAGGGTTTAGCTTAATATTCAGTTTCTGGTGGGAAGTAACTTCAGCGTTTTAAATAGACTTACAAAAAGTCTCTGAAAGAGACAATGTTGTGTTGAATATTCTAAAAATAAAAAACTGCAAAAGGTGGCAGCATTTTAAGGGCACTACATCCAAAATCGCTCAGTAGTCTGCCACCCGAGGTACATAATGCTTTAGAAAGCTTTGTTTACTAGCGAAATATTTAGCAGCTGAGCTACTAGCCACTGTGACAACAGCCACGCCTACACAATAGTATCAACACGTGTTACATCATTGTGTATTATCTTCACTTTGTCCATACGTCAACTTATTACCTCAGACAAAAAAATTTTGTTTAGGTGTCAAACATAGGTACTATATAGTAATAATAACGCTAGGTGGTGTGGTAACATTCTCTGAGGACTCTTTGGTGGTCAGGAGGCTGTATGTTAAAGCATGAGGTTTGGTTAAATCATTCAGCAGACATCAAGACATTCCAGTAAGCTACCCAGATTTCTCAATTTAACCAATATGTCACATAGCTTGTGGGGGGCTTGTGGGTAAATGTTGAGGAAGTTTTGGTTTGTCCTTCTTGTGCAGAAATAAAGGAAGTATGGAGGACATTAGAAGAAGTGATGTCACCTCACCATGGTTCCAGCTGACAGGGACTATCACACAAAATTTATCCCAAACTTTGGACAGAGACTAGATGCATGAGAAAAGACTGCTTTTTCACCGGATGTTGTAAAGCTATGTTTAGAAGATTTTCGAAATGCGTTTGTATAGTTTGTGTTGGTGGACGTGTCTTTATTTGCGCTGGTTAAGTAGGTGATACACGATTGATGCGTGTAATGGAATGGCTAACATAGTAGATGATAAATGGAATACAACAGGATATAAAAGTGTGATTGAGCATTACTGCTTGTTCTGTAAATTCCATAAATGCTAACATGGCTAAGAGTGTGACAAATGTGACTAATGTGGCTAACAAATTAGCAGAGCATTATACACTGATATAAGAATTACTGAACGTGTAACCTGCAGAAATGCTAACATATGCTAAGAGAAACTAGTAGAGTATTAAACTCCAGATGTTTGCTTTGTTAAATACTACCATAACTAAGAATTAGCAGAGCACTAAACTCTGTAGTCAGAATTAACATTACTATTGATAGTCATCAACTAGTAAATAAAAAAATATTTTAAAAAATGTTAACAAACTGATGCTAGCAAAGCATAAAAGCCAGGTAGCATTATTGTTTAAAATGAACGCCTTTCTGTCTTCTGTCTAGAAACAATAAGGAAAGCGAGCAGACCATAAACCTCAAAGTCAGAATTAGCATTACATTTGGTACTCATGAAATACTAACTTCCAGGATTGCTAATGTGGCTAACAGATGCTAGCAAAGCTTTAAACCCTGAAGTTAGCATTGTCGTCGGCTTCCATAAACTTTCGCAAACGCTAAGCTTAGCCGAGGCGTTAAGAATGCAGATTTTCTGATATTTCTAACCTTCTAAGTCTAACATAATGTAATATGTTCGTAACAAATCATAGAAATTCGTCACTTTTTTCTAGAGGTTATTATCATGAAGGTGTGCGGAATTTACTTAAACAACATGACATATCTCTGATGTTTGACATATTTATTTTTATTATATCTAACCCAGGGTACATCTTGGTTCAGAAAAATCGTGACACATGTATTATGGCTGAACAGTCAGACTTGGTTTAGTAATGCTAGGTTGAGAAATGAAACTATTTTTAATAGATTGGACACAGTCTACCTCAGTAAGATTTACAGAATATAATCAAGCGGAGGATGTTTTCCCTCTTTCTCTACAATGCCTATTATTCAGCTAACAACATTAAAGGTGAAGTTTGATGATAGTCCACAACTAGAGTTCCTAACTTTTGTTAGTAAAATTAATTTATCTGTTTCTGGTTTGTTTTTGTTTTTTTGTTTGTTTGTTTGTTTTTCAGGGGGAAAAGATTGTTTGAACTGATCACATCACAATATATTGCATATATAAAGCCACTGAAACGGGACCTAATTGAAATTTAAAAACTTATATTCCCACCAGGATACGTCAAAGTTTATCTTAAATCATTCTGTGATTGTTTACGTTCGGTATTTAAAATAACCTGTTATTGTACGGCAGGGTCTCTAGAAGAGAGTACACTTTAGATTGAGCGCCCCCTTTTGAAGTTTAGTCTGTAGGGTGTGTGTGATTACCACTGATAATCATTTCAGTATGTTTTTCTGCACTGAATAAAGAACAGAAAATGACTTTACTCCAATCTCGCTCATAATGGAAGTCTAGGTTAGTAACGAAGGCTAACTGCACTAGTTACGCACACTCAGCAGGGACACCAACAATCTCTGCTACTTCCTTCCCAGCTTGATTACATTTTTTTGGTAAAGTCTCTGTACATGTTTAATGTGAGACTGTATATGACAGGATTAGATTCATCCACGGTGATCATTTTTAATCAGGAATATGGGAACTAATCGCATGTAGGAGCTAAAGTTGTGAGCGAGGAACTGAATAAACATTGGACCACCCGTGCCATACGATCGGTCTGAGGAATCATTCAAGCCAAGTGATTTCTCACTTTACAGCATCATGCCCAATTTACAAAGAATCGAGTCTCAATTCAAATCTTACTCGTTGCTGAAATCGGGACTGTGTGTTGCGTTGCTTTGTCACGTCAGGATAATTCAAGGGTAGGTGCTGATACGTTTTTGCACACCATATTTTTCTAGAACATATTCAGATAGTATGTTCAGTCAAAGTTGTTTTAAACGGAAACCCTTAAATCATTCCTTTCAACCATGGGACTACTTTTACAGAGGGAAGAAGCATGAACCTTAAAGTGTAAAGTTACCAGAAGTAGTTTTTATTTTATTACTGTCACATTGGAGTTGAATATAGCTCCCCGAATACCATGTCTGTAACATTCTAACTTGTATATATAAATCCACTTCCCCACAAGTGGATTTGGAGTAAAGTAGGTTTCTGTTCTTTTCTCATTGATTGGAAATGTTTAGGAAATTCCTGTTTGGTAATCACACACATGATATATGGAGATTGTGTTGCAAAGAGATGGAGTTTTCCTTTCATTTTGTTCAATAAGGAGAATTTATATTCAGTGTAACAACCTCAAACAATACCAGTCATTTTATTCACACATCAAACTTTATAAAGTAAAAACTATTTAATAAATCTGTGGAGGTGAGTGATAAACGAAAAGTGTCATGGGGACACACACAAAGAAATCCAGCATAAGCTTATTATGCTCTTGGTTTGTTCTGCTCATGTCAATGAAATCATTTCTGTTGTTTGGACACAAATGAAATCCCCTTGTCATGTCATGAAAATAGTTCCCTTTCTTGTGTGAACTGAATGTGTTTTCCTGTTAAATGATTATTTGTCTGTTGTTTCATCAGTGTATTTTTCTTTACTGTGAAAATGGAGAGATATTGCTAGCGTTGTTCATGGGTTTGGGAGAGATGGACGCTACACACCTCCCCTTGTGCATGGGTTAGCTCTTTGGACAATCCTGTGTGCCAAATATGTGGTTTTCATGTTTTATTTTTCTTTAAACAACTCTTGGCTTAAGATGAATTCTCAGGAAGGCTCGAGCATGGGAGGCTCAGCTCGCTCCCTCAGCCTCTTGATCATGCTAGAAATTTGTCGCGCTCTTTTCATTTTTTTTCGGCGTATTCTACCGACGAAAATGAAGAGTATATGTGGCGCGTCGTGTAACCTAAAGGCCCTTACCCACAGTGCCTTGCATCGACTTCAAACCAAACCCAGCCATCAGACTCCCCTGGACTTGGAGTGTTCCTCTCAGACGGAGAGAAGAGCCTTGTTTTTGCGACACTTCCTGGAGTATTAACCTACATCAGTGGAGTTTTTAAATACATAGTCTAAGATAACGGCAAACTTTTAATGGCTTAAACCTTTTTGTTGTTTTTTTTTGTTAGTTTTTTTTTCTCTCTTCTTTCCCCCCGAAACTACTTCTGCTTGGCTCAATATTACTGTATGGGTATATGTGAATGATATTCATGTTTTCTTTCTCTTTTTTTTCTTTTTAGTTTATTTTCCTTGTATTTTGTTTTGAAAGCTGAGCGTGTCTCTGCTTGGAATTGCTGTGACTTTTTGCTTTAACACAGCAAAGCGATTGATCATTTTACCATCAGCTTTCACTCGGTCCCTGATTCATCACCGGTCCTAGTGCAGAAGCGCAAGCTATGTAGTAATTGTACCTATTTATAGAAGACATGATGAAAAATAAGTCATACTGTAGATAACAGCAGGTTCCCCCACAAACACGCAGCACTTAATGTTAAGATTTTATTCTTTTTATTTTATTTTTAAAGAAAGCAAGCTAGCAGAGGGACAGGCTGAAGACAAGGCATTGTATGTATTTTATTGTTCTAAAAAAAAAAAAAAAGAAAAAGTATTACATTATTAGAGATGTTCATTTCTATTTTTTTAGCCAAAAACTGGGAGGGGCAAAAATTCAAACTACTTTTCTGACTGTAAACTTTTTTGCTATTCTTGTACATTATGAAATGAAATTTGCATTAACAGTGTGTGTATATAGTCTTTTTTTGACAGGGGAAAAAAAAAGGAAAAAGCGGGACATCCTTTTGGTCACCGCAGTCTGGACATTTCTCACTTTCATGTACAGCCGCCTGTTTGCCATCCACGAACTCGTCGCTATCCGTTTCTGAGCATTTTATATCACAGATTTCACCTTTGTATGTATGTTCGTATGTATGTTTCTGTGCTTTGTACAATATGAAATTCTCTCTGTTGTGAGGTGTGAAAACTGATCAAGATTGATGGAGGTTCTTTAAGGTCACATTTGACCTAAACATTTTTAACAAGCTTAACTAAAAAAGCAATGGTTTAATGAGGAAAACTTGAAAAATTGATAACTAATTGACTGCTTTAGTTTAAGAGGCTGATGTAGCTACCAAGTAATAACTTTCACCCAGAATATTTAGTGTGGACTATAAACCTGAACTAAACTTTGTGTAGCAGAAGCACTGGAACATCCATGTTTTGTTTTTAGTGTAATTTAGTATTGCTTCACCCCTTATGCCCCACCCACTAAAGTTTAAAGCTGGACCTGTACCAAAAAAGCTGTAAAGTAGCATGTATAATTTAAGTTCCACATTAAAATGAATGGTCTAAATGCAGAAAGTTGCATATTTTTAACACGGTCCTGATGATAAATGTTCTGTATCATGATGGTTATGTTTGCTAACAGTTGCCAGCAAATCAGTAGTGCAGTGCTCCAAACAATTTTTAAAACTTTTATTTAACAAAGAAATTAATTTTAAAAAATGACACTGAAACGGAGGTGTGAAGGGGGGGGGGTGAACATAATTAGCAATTATTACTTTAAGCAACAATTTAAATGGTCAGTGTTGTAAAACTACTGTTGATAAATGCTCATGATATTAAAGTCATAGCACCCACTACTGTTGCTCCTGTTTTAGAAGATTTAGATATAAATGAGATTATAGGAAAGAGATTGTAGGAAATGAGTCTATGATATAAAAACTGGGCTCGTATCGATTTAAAACATTTTGGGTGAGATTTTCATTACTTGTTAGCTCCAGGAAAAAATAAAGAAGCTAACCTTAAAGCAGAATTCCTAGATCTCTAAAAAATATTTTTAAATCACGATATAAATTTGATTTTTAAAAAATCATAATTTTCTCTTTTTTTTTATTTACCTCTTTTGACCTCGCCCTGTCTCACCATCATCTTTTCATCATCAGCCTTGTTCTCCATTTTCCCATCATTTCTTCATCATGCATCACACTGATAAAACCGCGACATATGGAATGGTATTTTATGACACACACACACACACACACACAACCACAACACAAATTCTCAGTCGTGCCATCAACCTCGCATTTACTTACACACTCCTGTGTGTTTATGTGTGTATATAAAACCACAATCACAAGCTCCATGACAAAAAAAGCAACTGTGTTGGATCAAAATGTGCCATGATTAGCTGAAAGTCCCGCTTTATTACATTGTTGTTGTTGTTTTTCTTCCTCAAGGAGAGCCAAGCAGTTATATGTACAGAAAAATGTTATGTTGAATGACATGAAAATAAATTTTGCTGTGTGTAAATTATTCAACAATTAACTGTTTATATAAAAGATTATGAATTAAAAAAATCTTATTGGAGAAAAAAATGTCTTTGCTACAGGTATTATTTTCCCGTATTTCCTGTTTTCCACTATGCGGGATCAAATACGAAGATCTTTTCTTTTCCAAACCACCAATGATATCGAATCTAGATCCAAAGCCAGATCTGGAGCTATTACGGCTAGCGCCACTCTCAAAATTTATTAACATATTTTTAATGCATTTATAGTTACATTTAATGTCGTGGAATATCCACAAAAATAGTTAGTTAGCTTCTGTTCTCACTTACATCATAGCAGCTATAAACAGTCATTCCATCACCAGCCTCTTTTATTTATTCCCTCTTGAAGTGGAGAAAAAACCCCACCATAGTCATGTTACCAAGACGCCACAAGGTTTAAACTCCTCTGTAACAAAGTGCTGACACTAGAGAGTCCATCAGATGTTCTATAAACATCTCCTTACAGAAAACATCAAACATCAATATTTCAACTATTGTTTAAAAAAAATTATATACTCAGTAATAAAACGGCCCTTTTTCAGAAGACTAATTGAAAGAAATGTAAAAATACAAATAAGCTTTACAGATCTTTATTGGAAAGGGTTTAAACAATGTTTTTCATGCTTGTTCAATGAACCATAAATTATCCTTGCACATGCACCTGTGGAACAGTCCTTAAGACAATAACAGTTTACAGGCGGTAGGCAATTAAGGTAATAATTTAGGACACTAAAGAGACCTTTCTACTGACTCTGAAAAACACCAGAAGAAAGATGCCATAGGCCTGCTGCAGGGAGGCATGAGGACTGCAGGTGTGGCCAAACGGCAATGTCTGTAATGTAAGACTAAGACAGTGTTACAGGGAGACAGGAAGGACAGCTGATCATCCTTGCAGTGGAACATTACATGTAACCATGTGTCGTCTGTAACCGAGAACTTGCCTTGGTGGAAGAAGGGAGTAACAACTCACAGCAAGAACCGACAAATCTGGTGCAGTCCATGAGGATGAGATGCGCTGTAGTACTTAAAGCAGCTAGAGAACACACCACATACTGACTGTTACTTTTAATATTGACCCCCCCTTTGTTCAGGGACTCATTACTCCATTTCTGATCGTCAAATATCTGTGAAACTTGTTCAATTTATGTCTCAGTTGTTTAATGTTTTTATGTTCAACAAATACTTACAAATGTTAATAATTTTGCTGGGGGAAAAAAAATCAGTTGAATGTGAGAGGATGCATATTTATGTGCCATGTCCTCTGTACAAGTTGTAGTGAAATAGCTGTTACTTCCTGCATATTCACCCTGTGCTTCGGGGGTTTTCTCCGGGTACTCCGGTTTCCTTCCCCAGGCCAAAGACGTGTTTAAGGCTGATTGGCAGTTCCAACTTGTATGTAGTGTGTGTGTGATTGTAGCCTGAGATGGGTTGGCACATTGTCCAGGGTGTCCCCCTGCCTCATGCCCCGAGTCCCCTGGGATAAGCTCCAGGCTCCCTGCAGCCCTGTGTAGGATAGGGAGTACAGAAAATGGATGGATGGATTTATGGCCACGGATGGCAGTGGCATTGTTTGGATTCAAAATTGTGATTTCTAGACAATGGGACTTCTTTTCTGTTGCACCGAGCAGAAGCCCCAAATTAGTTGTTACTATAGAAACTGTAACATATTAGAACGAGCGCGTTAATATAAACCTGTGATTTGCAGCTGCGCTGCTGTCAGAGCCGTTCTAGAAAATTGATCAACACCGCCTTACCAATCAGAATCCAGAATTTAACAGCACTGTGGTATACATTGATTGTACTTGATTATTATTGGAAAACAGGACATTTATAGAGTATCCAGCATTTCATTAGATTAATTAACGATACAATTAAAATTAGAAAATCTTGTTTTTGTATTTTGTTTTCTAGATATATGATCATATTGGTGTCCATAACACTAACAGACAGGTACAAAAATATCAGCAAGTATCAATTTCAGGAACATTTTAGGTCTAGACAAATTCTTGTTCAAATCTGGTTAGGATGTAAGATGGGTTGGTGTGTAGTGCAGTCAGATGGAAATGAGAAGCTTGTGCAAAGCCGCTCACTTCCTTTTTGCCCTGCGGCAGCTGTAAACTGCATACTTACAGTTGATGTAACACATCATTCGGTGAGATCTCACATGTCTGTTCACACACACACACACACACACACACACACACATACACATATCTACAACTGAAATTAAATTGATTAACTGAAGACGATTTTCAAGATACTGATGTATATCAGCATCTTTTTGGCACTTTGCCACTAAAGATTAAATTATAGTGTGTGTGTGTGTGTGCGTGTGTGTGTGTGCGTGTGTGTGTAAAATATCTAAGGGAGGAGTTTCTCTGCTTTTTGAGCTCATAAAAGAAGGAAGTCGGGGAGAGAGTTCAGTGTTAAAACCTTCATTCTTCACAGTGTGTGTAACAGACACGACGTATTTACTCGTACCTGCTGAGGGACTATTTTTATTTTTATTCATTATTTTTATAAGGTTGTTTTTTTCCCCTTGAACCTACTTTAAAGAGGTGAGTATTATTTTTTGTTTAGTTATGAGCTCTGTACATCATGTACCATCACTATACAAAACAGGATATTATTTTCATTTATAAGGCTGTTGCTCATGCTGACGCTGTGAAAAAAACAAACCCAAAACAAACAAGATTGAGTATAAACATTAAGGGATGAATTGTATGTTCAGTGTGTGCACACAGTACAGTATGCACACTGTTCCTAAACATGTGTGGGATATGTGATTATTAGCTACAATAATTCAAAAATACAATAATTCATGCACCTTTCAAGTGGTGCTAAACCAATCCAGACGTTTTTACTATATAGTGTCTCAAACTTACTTGTGTGCATCAAATGTGTGTAGTATAATTTGTTTGTTCATAAAGCTGCTAAAATAGCAGCTGAAATCCATACAGGTTTCATTGTTTGAGTGAAAGCAATTTACTGCAAAGCTAATTGACTCGGCTTCATAAGTTTAAAACAAGTGCAACATGAGAAATTGAAACTATTGAAGATTAGAATATCTTGTAGTTTATGTACAATATGCAGAAGCCGGTACGAAGGTTATTATATTAATGTGCCAGTTCTATCAACTTATCGTTTTTATAGTAACCGTTCATTCACAGGGACTTGTATGGTGGTCGTGCCACATTACCAGATTTTTATTTAAATCCTTGATATGGTGAATTTTTTCTTAAAGTTCTTAAAAGGAAGGAGTCTCCAGTGCCAGCCGCGGGCCAGGCGGAGGTAAAGCTGTACCGTTAGGTTTTCTGACAGCTTCAGGACAGAGGAGTATATGCTTTGTAATTTCTTGTTTTTGTTCTGCAGAGAAAGAGAGGCTGGTGAGGGAGCGACTGTTTATAGCTGCAATAACGCAAGGGAGAACAGGAACTAACATGTTTCTTGGATGTTCCACAACATATAATGTAACTATAGATGGATAAAAAAGTGTCATTCTTTAATAAAATTTGAAAAATGTAATTGTAGGGTAACTGCTATGGTGAGAGAGGAATAAACACTTTGGGATGTGCTGTTATTGGAAACATTTGTGGTGATGTTATTTTTATCACCATGAAGTTGATAATTTTCCAATAACAGCACAACCTGAAGTGTTTTATTTTACTTATATAACTTACATAACATACGCATAGGCTTTTTTTCTGGACAATCATTATTACTTCACTTTTCTTGTCAAGCAGAGTTAGGGAAGTGAGCAGAGTTTATCGTCTGTGTTTTGAATGAACAGAATCTCCACACAGGCTTTTTTTTTTTTTTTTTTTTTTTTTTTTTTGTAAGTGTTTTCCCACACGCAGCTCCTTCCGTTTGTTGTTTATCGACACTGGCGCCCTAGTCTGATTTCTCTTTTGGTTTCCATTTCTGTGGTGTAGATCAGTATCTGAGTCTCCTGAGCTTCTAAATATGTGACTTGTGATTTACTGATAATGACTTGGTACATTATTGCTAACACAAAGCCAAAAGTCATGCGTTTGTTGATCTTCCCAGTGTCATCTTATATATACCACTAATTAGTCGATTAGAAAGCAGGTTATTAGCTAGCTACTAAATGTCACACGATTGCAATGAGTGCTAGAACACAATTGGTAAATTGGTAATAATTTAGTGTTTTATTTTCACACAGTGCTACTTTTAATGCCTAATGATCCATATATTTACCCAAAATGCACTGCAAGGTTATGTCTGTTTTAGTTACAGATAGTATCAGATAGTCCTACTGTATGTTCCCCAGTGCAGTATTCTGTTAACACACATTAAGTAAGCTTTTCCAATAGGTTTTATGTAGTCAGGACTCATTTTCCCAGGGCCCTATGAACTTTATTACCTTTTAACTGTAAACACAAAAGACGCATTTAAATGAATAACACCATTCATTAATTTAAAATCCATCCTTCAACCACACTTGAAAGTTATGAACTTGGAAAATTAACTAGGTTGCACATGCTGAACCCTCATTTGTGCTGCTCTAAAAATAGCTATTAGTCTAAACATTCATACATTTGTTTAGTCCAACTCCATGCATGAACAATAGTGAAATGTTTATTCTAAACTGAAGAAATGCCATACTGTAGCCTATAAAACACAGTAAATGCTCATAAAAGGAACAAAATGTTACGTGTGAACATGTTGCAGCTCTTACCCATGCTGAATCCAGCTTTAAATCATCGTGTGTTCATTATGTACCATAGGACATAGGACCCTGAAAACATAGATACACTCCCGTTTAATAGATCTGAGCAAGTTTACTCTAACACAAACATGTAGGATGGAGTGAAAAGTACGGGTGTAATTGTACTTTATTAATTTTTGGAAGATTTGTACTTGTACAAGTGTTACTAAAATTGAATACACGTACTTTTAGTCAACTAAGAGGAAAAACTTGCTTTTTACTCCTTTAAGTTTTATTTAGATGTTCATAGTTCATTTTTTCCTTTATTTTTCTAAGTTACGGATTCATACTGGATGAGATGCTTGCTTTGGCTCCTACATAATAATTAATTATCAGCTTTGAAAATTCACAATCAAATCTAAGTTGAGTTAAATTTACATTAGGTAAATTAGCTAGTTAAAATAGCTAGTTTTGTAAATTAGTTCCTTAAGTTAGAAAGTGAGTTAAGTTTTGTTTTTATTGATAATGTGCCTTAGCATTCATTGCAAATGGGTTATTAATCATTAGCATCAACCACGAAGCTAAATCCTACAGTGAGGGAAAAAAGTATTTTATCCCCTGCTGATTTTGTATGTTTGCCCACTGACAAAGAAATGATCAGTCTATAATTTAAATGGTAGATTTATTTGAACAGTGAGAGACTGAATAACAACAAAAATATCCAGAAAAACACATGTCAAAAATGTTATAAATTGATTTGCATTTTAATGAGGGAAATAAGTATTTAACCCCTCTGCAAAACGTGACTTAGTACTTGGTGGGAAAACCCTTGTTGGCAATCACAGAGGTCAGACGTTTCTTGTAGTTGGCCACCAGGTTTGCACACATCTCAGGAGGGATTTTGTCCTACTCCTCTTTGCAGATCTTCTAATCAATTTTTTTTTTTTTTTTTTTTTTTTTTTTTTTTTTTTTTTTTTTTTTTTTTTTTTTTTTTTTTTTTTAGTCGCTTTTTTTTTTTTTTTTTTTTTTTTTTTTTTTTTGTTTTGGGGTTTGGAGTGTGTTGGTGTGTTTTTTGAGCCACTCCTTTGTTGCCTTGGCCGTGTGTTTTGGTCATTGTCATGCTGGAATACCCATCCACGACCCATTTCAATGCCCTGGATGAGGGAAGGAGGTTCTCACCCAAGATTGGACGGTACATGGCCCCGTCCATCGTCCCTTTGATGCGGTGAAGTTGTCCTGTCCCCTTAGCAGAAAAACACCCCCAAAGCATAATGTTTCCACCTCCATGTTTGACGGTGGGGATGGTGTTCTTGGGGTCATAGGCAGCATTCCTCCTCCTCCAAACACGGCGAGTTGAGTTGATGCCAAAGAGCTCCATTTTGGTCTCATCTGACCACAACACTTTCACCCAGTTGTCCTCTGAATCATTCCGATGTTCATTGGCAAACTTCAGACGGGCATGTATATGTGCTTTCTTGAGCAGGGGGACCTTGCGGGTGCTGCAGGATTTCAGTCCTTCACGGCGTAGTGTGTTACCAATTGTTTTCTTGGTGACTATGGTCCCTACTGCCTTGAGATCATTGACAAGTTTCTCCTGTGTAGTTCTGGACGGATTCCTCACTGTTCTCATGATCATTGCAACTCCATGAGGTGAGATCTTGCATGGAGCCCCAGGCTGAGGGAGATTGACAGTTCTTTTGTGTTTCTTCCATTTGCAAATAATCACACCAACTGTTGTCACCTTCTCACCAAGCTGCTTGGCAATGGTCTTGTAGCCCATTCCAGACTTGTGTAGGTCTACAATCTTGTCCCTGATATCCTTGGAGAGCTCTTTGGTCTTGGCCATGGTGGAGAGTTTGGAATCTGATTTGATTGCTTCTATGGATTCCTAGATTAGGAGCACACTCTTAAAGGGAGTGCTCCTAATATCAGCTTGTTACCTGTATAAAAGACACCTGGGAGCCAGAAATCTTTCTGATCGAGAGGGGGTCAAATACATATTTCCCTCATTAAAATGCAAATCAATTTATAAAATTTTTGACATGTGTTTTTCTGGATATTTTTGTTGTTATTCTGTCTCTCACTGTTCAAATAAATCTACCATTTAAATTATAGACTGATCATTTCTTTGTCAGTGGGCAAACGTACAAAATCAGCAGGGGATCAAATACTTCTTTCCCTCACTGTATGTATGTGGGAGTTATTTTTCTTATGTCTGATCGGTTAGTGAACTGCATAGTAATACACGAATTCTGAATAGTTGAAAATATTCCCTTTGTAGAACTTTGCCTCCATGTGTGTAATTTTAACTGAGTACACAAACCTTTACATTGTACAGTTTCTCTGTACTTTCTGCATACAAACAACTAATTAGCTGATTAGCTAGCTCCTCTTGTTATGAGATTTAGTAGCTATTAGCTGCTCATATTGTAGCTATTACTAGCTAGCAGCAGTTAGCTACTGAATGGAGCAAAGTTTTAATTTTCTCCTGTTGTAGCAACTCCTCTATGTGATGCAGTATTGCTACACTTTCTCAACGGCTGTCACTTTAGCATGAATTCTCCTCTCCATTACTAGTGATAATGTGTCTGTGTACTAGTCCTGTGTTGCCGGAGTTTTCCCTTCCTGACTCGGTCCTGGCCACTTCAAAGGTGTCGATGCTGTGAGATATGAGCTGGCTTTGGGTTCAAAGAAACAAGTGACGAGTGCTACACTTCAGTCCAAATCCATTTTCTCAGAATTTCTTTATCCTGTCCTCATTCTGTCAGCACGAGACTAAAACACACTCTCCTTCCGCTCCATGTCCTCCTGAAAGCTTCAGCCTCCGACATGCATCATTCCTCTCCATATACACCCCCATCCCTGTCTGTCTCTCTCTCTCTGTCTGTCTCTGTTTGTCTGTCTGTCTGTCTCTCTCTATCATTCTCGATCTCTTTGTCTCTGTCTCTCTCTCTCTCAGTCTCTCTTCTGTTTCTCTCTCCATCTCTGTCTCTCTCACTGGATTTTTCTCATCTGTCTCTTTTTCTTTTTTCTTTCTCTCTCAGTATCTTTTTTTCTTTCTTTCTTTCTTTCTTTCTTTCTTTCTGTTTTGCTCAAAATCTCTGTCTCTCTCTGCCTTTGTCTGTCACTCTCTCTCTCCTTCACTGTGTCCTCTTATTGTCTATCTTTCATTCTCTGTCTTTTAATGTCTGTCTTTCCCTGCCTGTCTCTATGTATTTCTTATCTCTCTCTCTCTCTCTCTCTCTCTCTCTCTCTCTATTTTTCCCTACAGCTCACTCCTTTACTCTTTCTTTCTTTTGTTCGTTCTTTCGTTCTTTCTTTGTCTTCTCTCTGTGTATCTTGTTCTCTCTCTATTCCCCTTGATCTCTCTCTCTCTCTCTCTCTCTCTCTCTCTCTCTCTCTCTCTCTCTCTCTCTCTCTCTCTCTCTCTCTCTGTCCCTCCCTCCCTCCCTCCCTTCCATTTCATTCTGTCCTCCTCAGTCTTGGATCTTTGGATTAGATGTTCACTAAACTCCAGTGGCTTCTAGACTCTTGCATGTTGGGGTTATCTGTGTTTCTCTTGCTCTCCTGCTTGAATGTGTTATTGATGGCTGATTCTCTCCTCAACCACTCCTGGCCGTCCTTCTCCAAGTTCTGGATGAAACGATGGTCTTTTAAAAGAGGTAGAAACCGAACACTATTTATTACTACTGCTTTGCTGAGGATTGGGGTTAAATTCAGTTCTTTTTTTCTTTCATTATAAATTTGTTCTTGTTTTGTTTTTTATAAGATGATGTTGAAATGATCAATTACAACAAATTAGATCAATATAATAATAAGTTTATAATACCCAGAAAAATAGAAGATATTGACAGTGCAGATATTGACTACAGTGCTGCAGGAAGATGGTGATTTTACACAATCTGCAGCATTTTTCGGTAAAAACTCCGGTATATTGAATTTCATTCCTATCTTCAGAGTGCTGCTTTCTGTTGGAGCTTCAGGAAAGTTATCACATGATATGAGATAATCATTTCTAAATTATAACCTAAGTAGTTTTTAACCAACCTGCACCTGTTCTCTTTAGAAGACTATGTAAAGCTGAGTGTTTCTCACACTGTGCCTAGGTCTACCATTTCTATGAAGCTTATATTCGCTTATGTTCTATATTTGAGTTCAGTGCATGAATGTGGTTTTAAACATCAATACAATTCTCATGACTAACACACTGTTACAGCATGTGTTAAAACAGCTCAGGATGATGTGACAGCCATGTGCCTACAGGCGTCTCATGATACAAGTGATGAGTACTGAAAAAAGAAGTGGACTTGGGTATCCCCCTTTGATGTAATCCTACCTTTGACCCAGTTGTATTAAACTGCATCTCTACCGACTGGCGATACGAAAGCCCCTGTCTGGGCAGAATTAACACAAAAGTACAGCAAGGAAACCCCACGTTAATATTAACCCTAATTATATAAATTATATTATGAAGCATGGCAAATAATTTCCCAACAAACTTTCATCTAGCATTAAAGGTTATGTCAGTGATTTTTCAACTGACATTAAAGGTGGGGTCTGTGATTTTTTTTTTATCAGACACTAAAGGTGGGGGGGCAATATTTTTTAACCCGACATTAAAGCTGAAGTCAGTGAACTTTCACCTGTATTAAAAGGTGGAGTCAACTATTTTTTTTAACCCTCAAAGACTGAAACCGCCAAGCGTGGCTAAAAATAACTGTTATTCTACAATGTTTCATAACTTTTGAACTGCTATTCCAATCTGTATTGGAATCAAGTCCAGTAAAGTGGAGTTTCTCAGCTTTTCAGTTCACACTGTGTTAGTTCACATATGTCCCAGTTGAACGTTCAGATGCTCTGTAGTGAATGCGGATACATCCTGGTTACACTATCACATTCTGCAGCATTGATTCGTCAAGGAAACCCATGCAGTTTGTTCCTGAGCCAAGCAGGAAACAGCTGTAGCTGCTTAGTCCAAACCCCGTGCCCAGATTGGTTCAAACTGTCATCTAGTCCCCCAATCAACTAATGTTTCTTTGGGAAAATAATACAAAATAATAGAATAATATTGTAATAAATGATTATAACTTTCTAAGGGACTGTTAGTTGAAGACAATATTCATTTTGAAGTCTAAAACATTTCTAAAAAAAAAAAAATCAAAACTTCAGGAGGTTTCAAGAGGAGAGTTCACAGTAAAATAAACAAAAAAAACAACAAAAAATTGTTTTGCCATTTTTCTAAAAATTCTGGATAATTCATAAATTCTCAGACAAAACATTTTTTCAATTGGGACTTGAAAAAGTGAGCTAGATTGAAGTTTAAAGTTCTAATTTTTAAAGCAATATATGGCACTTGATGCTGACTGCTAGAATAGGGTAGAAAAACCAAACAAATTCAGGAGAGTCAGATTTCCCAAAAATCTATCTAGGTCTTTAAGGGTTCATTTGCATTGAAGGAGTCAGTAATTTTTCCATTGACATTAAAGGTGAAATCAGTGATTTTGTTGTTATTACTCAGAGACTTGAATGAGACATAATCTAAACTTATAATAAACAAATTAAAATGTATTTTATTTTTAACAGACAATAAATGTGTAATCATTGATATGGTGAATTTTTCTGTAAGGACATGTCTATTTAACGTTCATGAAAGGAGTTTCTAGTGTCCGCACCTTATAATCGTCAGAAGCACAGCTGTAACTTTAAGTTTTCTGACATCTTCAGGACAGAGGAGTTTTAAT
Source organism: Ameiurus melas (assembly GCA_012411365.1). Taxonomy (NCBI): domain Eukaryota; kingdom Metazoa; phylum Chordata; class Actinopteri; order Siluriformes; family Ictaluridae; genus Ameiurus; species Ameiurus melas. The sequence goes on from CM022762.1 coordinate 13,800,146, forward strand.
GTCTCATTAAGAGCTTATTAATCGAGTGTTTTATTACTCAATGCTGAAGTTGGTTAATGCTAAATAATGCAGTAAATTATCTTTGTTGAGGAAATCTTCATGTAAAGTGTTTGTGATATTTCATTAAGTATAAGCACAGTGAGACACACACACACACAAACACACACACACACACACACACACACACACACACACACACACACACACACACACAACACATACACACAGCACAAAGTTCTTCCTAATCTATAAAGTGTACTTCTGAGCACTTTGTTCCTTCTGAGCCACTAAAACACTAAGGTCCTTTCCCTGGCTGTAACGTATGGTGTCAGGAGTCGACCCATAAAAGGATACCGGTGCATGAATGGCAGCAGTGAGGCTTACATACTGCACATTTGATGTGGATGCAGACTAACCCGGCGTCAGGAGCCGGAGGGAATTTTGGGAGGGGGGGGTTATTGGGGGGGTCTGGCTTGTGTCATTTTACATGTTATGATCATCTGCAGCAGCAACAGCGGCACAGGGAGAGAGAGAAAGGAAGTTCCTGTACTCAGAGTTTTATCTTATTAATATCTGATCTGTTATTAAACACCACAGCCATGATACAGCTCTCTAAAAATAGTTGGGACAGTAAGGAAAATGTAAACAAACAAAAACAAAAAGAGTTATTTGAAAATTCAATATACCCTGTACTATATTTAAAACACATTATTAACACATGATTAGATGTTTTACTTTGTGAATTTAATTTATTTTAAAAAATATACACAAAAAAGTTGGGACAGTTGGGCCACACTAGCACCCGCACTCTCTGCTTACACACCCATGCTCTTGTGATCCGGTCAGAATATGGTTTGGCGTTGTCCTGCTCTGGATGGCAGCATATGTTGCTCAAAAATGTGTACATATCTTTCTACATTAATGGTTTCCTCACAGAAGTGCAGGTTACCCATGCCATGGGCACTGACACACCCCCATACCATGACAGACGTTGGCTTTTAAACCTGATGCTGATAACAGCTTGGATGGTTCTTTTCCTCTTTGACCCGGAGAACATGATGGCTGTTTTGTCCAAAAACTGTTTGAGGCCCATGATCACTCTGGATGAACTGCAGAGAACTACAGCTGAGGTGGGAGAGTCTGTCCATAGGACAACAATCAGTCGTACACTGCATAAATCTGGCCTTTATGGAAGAGTGGCAAGAAGAAAGCCATTTCTCAACGTTTGGTGTGTCTCCTAGGTGGCTTGTGGCAAAGTTTAGACGAGACTTTTTATGGATATCTTTGAGAAATGTCTTTCTTCTTGCCACTCTTCCATAAAGGCCAGATTTGTGCAGATTCGTTCCACTTCACAATTGTGTCCCACTTGTTGGTGATTCTTCACAAAAAATTAAAATTTTATATCTTTATGTTTGAAGCCTGAAATGTGGCAAAAGGTTGAAAAGTTCAAGGGGGCCGAATACTTTCGCAAGGCACTGTACAGACTTTGATTAGATGATTGCCTCACCTGTTTCACACCACCTTTTTATTTCAACTTGTCCCATCACATATTGCTGTGATGGAAGGATGGATAGATGGAGAGATATGTAGCTGTGATGGATGGGTGGATAGACATATTGCTGTTATGGAATGGATGGATAGATATATGGCTGTGATAGAGGGATAGATATATAGCTGGAATGGCTGGATAGATAGATATAGCTGGGATGGATTAACAGTTATATAGCTGGGATGGATAGTAGGAGGGATATATGTCTGTGATGGATGGATAGATATACAGATGCAATCAAAATTATTCAATCTCCACTGCAAATCAGGTTTCTTGTCAAAATGTACAGACTTTCAGCTATTTGCAATGAACATATAAAACAAAAGCAATTGAAATAGCAACAAGATGAATGCTTCACATGGTTTCCGAAAAAAAACTGAAAATGCAACTTATAATGATGTCTCCAGTTTAAAAATTATTCAACCCCATGAATAGAATGTGGCACGTCTGCCTTACAAATTCCTGTGAATGTTACTATAGAAACGATAACATATTAGAACAAGTGTATTAGTATAAATAGTATAAACCTGTGATTTGCAGCTGCACTACTTACACCATATGACCAATCAGACTTCAGAATTCAACTATACTGTGTTATAAAAGGGTTTTCAGTACTTTCCTAGGCCACACATGGCCGAGGCTCCCAGCTGTGCTGTTAAAGCTCATTTCCGCTAACAAACACAAGAGGGTTCTGCTAAAGTAAACTGGCGCTTCTGCACTATAACAGATCAAGTAGGCGATGTTTACATTCTGGCTGCCTCACTACATCTGCACTTCCACTTCCTGTTAATTAATGTGTAACCTTAATTGACTGTTTTAATATGGGATATATTCAGAGATAAGACATGGATAAAGATAGTTTAAACAAGCTTTTATAGTTTATACAGCAGGCTGCTGCTGTTTATCGCCTACCAGGATAGAACTGTATTATTGTATATATAGTCAGGTCTAAAAACACCTCTGGATTTATAATTAGAGATGGCAACAATCTGATACCAGTATTAGACCAATACCAGCAAAAAATGGTGGATCGGATATCAGAGAAAACATATAGGATTTCAGATCCTGTAGCAAATGGCAAAAATTGGATTCATAAAAGAAAAATTATTTTTAGAATTATTATTATTATTTATTTATTTTTTTTTATTTATTTTATTTTTTTACATATAAAGTGACTTGGCTGGATTTTCTTTAGTTAGGATTGATTTTATTATATTTATATTTTATTTATATTTTATTATTCTAGTTATATTTACAGTGTGTACATTTTTTGTGTGAAAGAGATTAAAGTACTTCCGTTTAAAAAAAAAACATTTTAAAAGCTTAGTATCTTTTAAAGAAAACAATATCAAATGTGTATCTGTATCAACTGATAATCAAGGTATCTTTATTAAAGAAAAGCTGCCATCTATTTATAAGTTACACAAAAATAATACAAAATCTTAAAAACTTACTTAAACCGTCCATCACTAATATGCAGACAATAGCTTTTAATGCATCTGCCACTTAGTCGAGGAGGCATTAAGTTTTTAAGTTCTCTGTCTGTCCATCCGTCCGTCCTGCCGAATTTCTCTCTAGTCCGACATCTCATGAACGTTAAATGGTTGTACTGTAGGATTTATATGGAATTATAACTGTAACCAGCAGATGACATGATTACATTTTGGAATTGATCCAAATAGTATCAAGGTCACAGCAAGGTCAAATGTCTGAAATAGTTTCCCTTCCTGTTTGTCATATAAAGATATTACTTATGCACTCATGTTCAGGAACTCAAGTCTTCAATTCATTTAGATTTTATTTGTGTAGTGCTTTTAACAATGGACATTGTCACAAAGCAGCCTTACAGAAATCCAGCTATAACAATTTAAATGTAAATTTATTCCTTATGAGCAAGCCAGAGAAGAAGACCCATTATTTGTCTACAATTTTTGCCATTTCAGACATACAAATTAGTAACAAGAAGGACTAGACATGTTAGTGGCAGAGGCATCCATGTCAACATCGTTAACATCGAGTTTGACTCGTTAAATAAAAGTACCATCGTTTTGTTTATTTTATTAATATTTTTTTGTGGGTTTTATATAGCAATAACTTACTAAAATAAACAATAATTCGTTTTTTTAAAGCAACATCACATGTATCCAGAGGCACATAGCTGGAAGGTGCGCCAAAGACATTAAAAAAAAAAAAAAAAAAGAATAGTCCCAAGCATTTCCTTCAAAAGAAGTAAAAAAAAAACAAATGCATCCGATGTTTGTGTGTGAGAAACTCTTATAAGTAGATGAAATCCATCTGATAATTTGTTCACACAACAGTTGATTGGTTACAACAGTTGATTTTCCTCAGATATGACACTGTGTATTTTATTTAAACACAATGTATAAACTCATGTCACACAGTCTTCGAGGTCATCAAATCTCTGTGTGTTCGGTGTTCTCTTGCCTGTGGCTTTCAGTCAGTAAGAACACACTGTACTGGGCTGATATCAGTGAGGAATGATGATCATGTCTGAGAAACATAAAAGCAGTTGTTGTTAATGCACTCAGACATTTGGATTTAACTGTATAAATACTGATTGGTTAGATGGCTGATTTTATTGGTCGTTTGGTTTATTAGTCAGTTTCTGGATGAATGTGCAGATGGACTAAATGTTATTTGGTTGATTGATTGGCTGGTTGATTTGATTAATTTGTCAGCTGATTGGCTAATGGATGAATGGGAAACTTGATTAAGTGGTTGATTGATTGATTAATTGATAGGCTTGTTGGTTGATTTGGAGCTTACTTGATTGGCAGATGGATGGACTGATTGATTTTTGGTTGGTTGATTGAGTGAGTGGGTGAGTTATTGGTCATGTTGTTTGGTTGGTTAATTGTTTGGCTAATGGATGGATGGATGGATTGGTGGGTGGATGTGTGGGTAGATGGATGGATAGATGTGTGGATGGAGGGAGTGATTGGTGGGTGGATAGAGGGATGGATGGGTGAGTGAGTGGATTGATTGCTTTATTTGTTGGTTGGTTAAACAAATGAGACAAAAATATTATACTTGTTCATTTATTTATTAACGAAAATGATCCAATATTACATATCTGTGAGTGAACCTTTAGGATTCGAAGTTAATTTGAAGGTGAGGGAGAAAGGAAAACACTGCATTCCAGCATAAGAACCTTATCCCATATGTGAAACATGATGGTGGTAGTATCATGATTTGGGCCTGTTTTGCTGCATCTGGGCTGTGTCATTTGTTTAATTGGGTTCTCTTGATCTATTTTTAGGACTTGTGTGAAAATGTAATGATGTTTTAGATCATATTTAAGAAGACATGTAGAAAATTCTAAAAACTTTCAAGCACCACTGTAATTATAGACATAAGTGTGTATATAGAGTGCAAACAGTAGATGATGTACCTTCATACTGGTAAAGAAATGTTGCTCTTCTATCTTTTAAGGTTCAGAGAGTAAACCATGCATACGGCCAAGTGCTCCGGTCTCAGGGATGAGATCTTCCTCCTCACCTTCATCCGACAGCTTCTTCAGCAGCACACCTGAAGATCAGGTGAGAATAAATACTCACAAATATGATAAGGACCTTTTTATTAAAAATGTGTTAGATTAGGAAATAACCAAAGTACAGTAATACAGCTGAAAGAACCTGCATGGATCCTTAACAGTGTTAATTAACTGGGAAGTAATTACACTGTTCTGTATATAAATCTCACATTTTTTAAACACAATTTGCTTGACAGGTTCCTTAAAAAAGTTTATTTTTTACGGCATCATTGGGTTTTTATTTGTAAATTTAAAAACAGTATATGAAATCAATATTTTAATAGACTGAAAAATAAAATAATATTGCAACAAGCACTAAAAAGCCATTCAGACATAAAAGTTTAAATCTATAACATACAAACCCAGAACACCGTTTTATTTACTCTTGACTAGAGACAGCAAAAATATGGTAAAATCCTACTGTGAATAAAATTATTGATATGGTGAGGTTTTCTTTAAGGAGATGTTTATTTAATATATATGGAAGGATTCTCCAGTGTCACTTTATACCATTCAAAGGTAAACTTATGATTTTAAGTTTTCTGACATCTTCAAGACAGAGGAGTGATAAAAAGATTATAATAATGAAAAGAAAAGTTGTGATCACTGGCAAGTGGTATTTGTGGTATAAGAGAATTTTAGGATATGCTGTTACAGGTAAATAATCAATTTCAGCATTGTTTTTTTAAAATACTTAAATTCTGTCGAACCTGTTAACTTCGGAATCCAAGCATTGTGTTGAAAGAACTTTGGGGAAATAAAGCAAATAAGTTTCTTGGTCAGGCATGTAGGGTTTTTTTCCACCTGAATAACTTACACTAAAGCTGTGCTGTATTACTTTCACTCTCTCAGAGTTCCTGTTTAGTTGAGAGTGATTTCGAGTGCGGGACAGACGACTTATTGGACCTGAACTCTTCTCTGAGAGACTCTGAGTATTTCAGAGACCTGCAGGGCAGATCTGGTGGGGAGTGTGAGCCCTCTGAGTGCCCCCTGTCTGTATTTATTGACCCAGAGGACCAAACACAGCTCAGTTCTGGACTATTCTTCTACCCATCACCCACGCTTCACTGTGGATCGTACGTAGAAAATCGCTCACCATCCCACAGTAAGACAAACCTGCTGTTTGATCAGGGAGAGAAGATGGAATCGGCCGAGAGTTTGGACGAGATGTGCATGGATGACTTGGAGAGGGACAATCTCCCCATCCTGGTCAGGTCTATGTCCACCTCGCGCAGACACAGCTCAGACATCCCACTGAATCCGCTTGGCCTGGGGAGAAGGTGAGATGGAAAAATTAAAATGCCATTTAATAGTTGCATTCTTTCAAAAGCTTCAGGTCCTAAGTGAACTATGGAGTGCATAGGGGTGTAATGATATGTTGTATTATAGCATATCATTGAATACAAGGCTCTTGATTCAATATGTCTGTGTAATGAACAGGCTTCAGAACAAAATAGACAGTTTGTTATAAAATTCCACTTATAATATGTGAGCTGTAATAAACATTTAAACTTAATCAAGCCGGCACTCCATCTGAAAAAGTACCTTCCTCTTTATCTCAAATAAGGCTACAGGAGTTTAAAAAACAAGATGCATCTCCTAAACATGCTGATTTTTAGATTACTAAAACTAAAACTAAAGCATGTTAACATGTAAGCGAACATGTAACAGGAACTGAAAGATTACCTCAAATCATTACAGGCTGGTGTATGGGAGCAGCTACCTGACATCACCTTTCTGTGTCAAACTCTAAATCTAGATGAAAACACAAAGTAAAATTGATGTTGGATTTTATAATGAAAACTGACACGAAAACTATTTTTTATAAAAGCGCCTCAGTAAACGATTGATTAACAAGTGATTTTCCAACTAACTTTTCTGAAAAAGTCTTTCTCCTTCTCAATGTGTTCACCGCAAAATAAATATTTTAATTCCAACAACATCCAAAAACGATATTTATTGGTTTTATAAAGTATGTAAATTTGGACATTGAATTTACATGAATTAGACGAAGCCTTGTTTGCATCAATAAATCTACAGTTTAAAAAAAACATCCGCATTTCTTAGCGTTTCTGTACTAACTCCTTCCCTGGGACTTGTAAGATGCACGCTCCACATAATCTAAGATTTATAATTGACAGATTAAACATGTTATTATTAAAACAATTAAAAACTATAGTAAGGAGATGTATATTGAACATTTCTAGAAGGAGTCTCCATTTTCAGCACCTTGTAACAGTCAGAGGTATAGCTGCAACTAAGTTTTCTTTTTTTTTGTTTTATTAACTTCAAGAGAGAAAAAAAAGAGAGAGTCTGGTGAGGGAATGACTGTTTATAGCTGCTATACCATACAGTTATATACCGCTGTATTCCACTTTTTTAAGCATAACTTTATTTCACTTTATTACATTCTGCTTTTTTACACATAACTTTATTTATGGACTTTAATTTCTGGATTTCTTGAGTTAATAGTGATGTCTGGTGAAAATTTCATGTGAATAGCCTCATAGGAAATATACTGACTGAAAAAAAGTTGATGTGTCCAATACTTATTTCCCCCACTGTATATATATAGCCTTCATAGAAAGTGTAACTGAAATCTGTATAGAACAAGAGATGTTTTGCATGTTCACTCAATCGTATGAAGTAACACACTGCTGCTGAGCAAAAGAGGAACCAACTAATCTTCAAAGAGTGTACTAATAACACTCCTGAACACATGACTGCAGAGAGACATGGCAAAATGTACACATCAAAAACACCAACACAGTCCATGATTGCAGTGCCATCAAATTTTATTGAATTTTGTATTATTTTTTAAACATTTAACAATTCAAAAATATGTTAACTCAACTCCGATAACAATCTCTCTGTTTTTACAATGTTTCTTTTGTCATTAACTGTAAAAAAAAAAAAAAAAGAGCGCCTCCAAATCTACACACCTCATCTCCAGCCCTGGTGCCCATTTAAAACAGTTTAATCAGAAGATACTTATTTGGAACATGATTGACTCTTGTTATATGTTAACACTAAATCATATTCCTCTTGTTTCTTAGAAAAATGCAGTAAATTGTCACACTACATCAGGGCTACAACATGTGGACATTTAGACACGTCCACAAATCTCCATAAAAGGCAGCGAGAGCTGAAAATGGTAACTAAAATAAATAGTGAAAAAGTGGTGTGTACTGAAGGCTTCCAGTAATGCAGCTCAGCCACTGCAGCATGTCACATTGCCTCTCCAGGGTTGGTGGTTCAAATCCCGCCTCTGCCCTGTATGCACAGAGTTTGCATGTTCTCAGGGGTTTCCTCCCCCAGTCCAAAGAGATGTGTTGTATGCTGATTGGCATTACTAAATTGTCTGTACTGTGTAAATGGCTGTGTGAATGTGTGTGCCCTGCGATGGATTGGAACCCTGTCGATGGTGTCCCCCACCTTGTGCCCCGAGCCCCCTGGGATAGGCTCCAGGCTCCCCGTGACACTATGTAGGATAAGCGGTACAGACAATGGATGGATGGATGGATGGATGATATGACTAATTGTCAAAAAACATTAATTAAATTGGTGTCTAACTAATATAAATAAGTGGTTTCAACAGCATAATCTGTGTTTAAAATCACAGTAATAATTGTATGGATTGAAGCTGATTAGTTGAGGTGTATTTTAATCTGACAGCGTTGTAGCTTTAATATTTTGTGTTTGTTATGTGTTGTGTGTATACAATGTGTGTGTAGATTTAGTCTGGACACCAGGAGTATAGACAGTGATGGGGAGCGAGATGATCAGAGCCAGTCTCAGAGCTCGGTGGAGGAGTTCGCTACATCCGGAGATACAGAGCTCCCTAAATCCCCAGTAATTAACAATCTATGCGATCTATAATCCTCATTAACACACACACTCACACACACACAGAAAGAGAGAGAGGGGCAGACTGACTCATAAACTACTTTGCTCTTTAGCAGCCTTCCACCCCAGGGAGGATGGTGTATTCCCGATCTGAGATTGTATCATCAGATGAAAAGTCTCAAACTGAGAGGGTCTCACGCATTCTGGAAACTTCTAAACAGGCAGCCCAAGCTGCCGGAGGTGAGGAGCTGATCACACACTCACACTCTCCACTTGATCTCCAATTACACTACAGTCAGAGGGTGTTAATTAATCTTCTAGAACAGCAGCTCTGACAGTAGTGCAGCTGCAAATCACAGGCTTATGTTAATGCACTCGGTCTAATACGTTATCGTTTCTACATCTTCAGGACATCGGAGTTTACACTTTACAGTTTCTCAGTAACATGACAAGCAGCTTATTAAGAGTGAGGGGGGAAAAGGACGGTGAGGAAATGACTGTTTGTAACTGCTATTATGTCAGCGCTGCCAGGAATGAACTTGTTTCACAGACATTCCACTATATTCAGTCTAACTATAGACATGTAAAAAGTATCATTTCTGAAGTATAAGAGAATTAAAACACTACAGGACCTGGTGTTAGTGGAAAAATATTAAAATTTGGGATGGTCAGACTAACTCTGTGTCATGTAATGTGGTTATGTGTATGTAAGTGCAGATAAGAATTGAATGAACATAAACCAACTATGAAAATGATGAAAATGTAGTAGACTAGACACAGAAAAAGAACTATGAATTCGAGGCAGAAATACAATGACTAAAGAACATAACCATAAGACAAAAGTGTGGTGCAAGATGTGACATAAATACTAGCACTCATTTACAGAAATGTGACACATGTTCAGGCAGTCATGTGACATGCTCCGCTGAGGTGCAGTGGCTGATGGGAAATGGTGTCAAGTGCCTTCTCTGGTATTTCCATGACACTCGAGTCAGGCACCCGGTCACTGATTATTTTCCTATAACTGTACATCCACAAGTATTTTATTAATTACATATTTTTGCTTAAACATTATACAAATAATTTTACTGAAAATGATACAGGAGTTTCTATTTCTTTACTTTTCTTTTCTTATACAGGTCAGGAGGATTTATTAAATTTAGAAGGGTTTATTACAGGGTTAATTTGTCCCAGTGAGTGATGTTGCTTCTGTCTGTTTTAGAGGAACACGACTCGGATGAGAATTTGCACTCAGCTGAAGGACAATGTCAAATGTAAGTTCAACACATTCCTATTCCATTAAACAATCCAGCTTTATTATGTTCCAATAGTGAAATGAATATTCATGTGCAGTTCCTGCAGGCCAAACCCTATCTACTGATGGGTGTGTTATACTTTATTCAATTATGCTTCCATTTTATTATTTGCTATTGCGTTTACATTTTTGCTGAGTCATATCCCAGAATACAGTAAGGTGGTTTAGTGGTTAGCCTGTTTGCCTCGCACCTCCGGGTTGGGTGTTCGAATCCCACGTCTGCCCTGTGCGTGCATTCTTCCTGTGATTCAGAGGTTTCTTCTGCGTACTCCGGTTTCCTCCCCCAGTCCAAAGACATGTGTTGTAGGCTGATTGGTATGTCCAGCTTGTCCGTAGTGTATGAATTACAGTAGAGTGTGGTTCCGGGCTCCCTGCGAGGTTAAGCAATATATAATTTGTTGGTAATATATATATATACACAATGCCCTCCACTAATATTGGCACCCTTGGTAAAAATCTTTATTGTTTAAACTTTTGATCTTTTGCAAAAAAAATTTCACAAAAATACTCTGCTCTCATGAATATCAAACAATTGCAAACAAAACACAGGTTTCTAAAAAATATATCTTTGTTCAATATAGGTGTGCAACAATTATTGGCACCCTTTTAGTCAATACTTTGTACTACCTCCCTTTGCAAAGATAACAGCTCTGTGTCTTCTCCTATAATGCCTGATGAAATGTTTAGCAGAAATGTTTTGCAGAAATGTTTAGCAGAAATGTTCAGCAGAAATGGTCATTAGAAATGTTTAGCAAAATTGTTTAGCAGAAATGTTTAGCAGAAATGCTCAGTAGAAATGTTCAGTAGAAATGTTCTGTAGAAATGTTCAGTAGAAATGTTCTGTAGAAATGTTCATCAGAAGTGTTCAGCAGAAATGTTAAATGAAAATGAAACTTTATAATGCCTGATGAGGTTGGAGAATACATGGCAAGGGGTTTGAGACAATTCTTACACACAGATCCTTCACATCTCTCCAGATCCTTCACATTTTGAGTCCATGCTGGTGAACTCTCCTCTTCAGTTCAACCCACAGGTTTTTGGCAGAGGCAGTCAAGTTTTCCTTTAATATCTGTCGATATTCGATAGAGTCCATGACACCATGGATCCTAACAAAATGCCCAGGTTCTCTGGCAGAAAAACAGTTCCAAAACATTAAAGATCCATCACCATATTTAACCGTGGACATAAGGTACTGTTCCATATGGCTACCTCTCTGTGTTAACCAAAACCACCTCTGGTGTTTATTGCCAAAAAGCTCTATTTTGGTTTCACCTGACCATAGAACCTGATCCTAGTTCCAGTAATGTCTGGCAATCTGAAGATGCTTGAGTTGGATGAGAGTAGTTTTTTTTTTCTTGAAACCCTTCCAAACAACTTGTGGTGATGTAGGTGACTTCAGATTGTAGTTTTGGAGAATTTCTGACCCCAAGACACAACTAACTTCTGCAATTCTCCAGCTGTGATCCTTGGAGAGTTTTTTGGCCACTCAAAGCATCCTTTTCGCAGTGTGTTGAGACAATATAGACACATGTCCAATTACAGGTTGATTCATAACATTTCCAGTTGACTGGAACTTCTTAATTATTGCCCTGGTGGTGGAAATAGCCACTTCCTGTTTTGTGAAGCTTAACAACCTTTTGCCACACATCACAGCTATATTCCTTGGTTGTTATGAATGACTAAGGGAATTTGTAATATATGTTACATCATATTTATACCCCTGTGAAACAGAAAGTCATGGTTGAACAATTTCCTGTTCCCAGTCACCCAGGTGTACTAAATAAAATGTCAAATATCAATGGGAATATACTTCAAATATATTTTTCTCCTATAAATTCATAGGGGTGCCAATAATTGTTGCACACCTATATTTAACAAAGATTTACTTTTATAAACCTGTGTTGTGTTTGCCATTATTTGATATCCATGAGTATTTTTGAGCAGAGTATTTTTGTGAATGTTTTGAACAATAAAGATAATTTTTCACAGCCTTCTTTGCTCATATTTACCAAGGGTGCCAATATTAGTGGATGACACACACACACACACACACACTATATATATATATATATATATATATATATATATATATATATATATAAAGAGTTACGCTTGTGAGCTTGCAATATGTAATTAGTGATTTGTGATTCAATAATTAATTGTTCTTTCTTAATGACTCTGCTAAGTGAATCAGTTCCACACAAGTAATTATAATAAAAAAGTAGTTTTTCCTTTCTGTCATTTACATGTTATATCTTTGGTACATTGAACAGAAAGTCATACACAGAGAGATTAAAAAAAGACAAAGCACAATGCGGTTGTATATTTTGTTTCACAGCACCAGCAGTAATCCCTCCTCCTCCTCTTCCTACCACACACACACACACACACACACGTTTAGTCTCTGTGTCTTGTTTGTCTTAGGCTGATGGTACAAAAAGTTCTGCATGAGCTTAAGCTGTATCACTGGTAAGTAAACAGAGTGACAGGAGCCTGAAATATCTGTTGCGCGCACAAACACACATACACATACACACAAACACACACACGTGACTGTCCTCTAGGCTAAAACAGCCACTCGGCAGCATGCAAAGCCCACTGGCCACAATCCACCGAGTCTGGTTAGCATTAAAGGAAACATTCACCCAAAAATAAAATGCACACCGGCAGAGTCATGTTTAGTATCTTTAGTCAGTAGTATATGTAGCTAAAAATTAATGGAAGCTTACTTCCAGTTTACTATGACGCATCACTTCCTCGCCTCACACAATTTGTACGTAAATAACCGTTTCAAATCAAATCAGTAAAATCATTTCTAAAAATTAGTCTGAGTCTGACACCAAACTGTGTGTGGAGGAAGAAAATGATTTTATGCAACACGTGTATTTATCTCTGTGTCTATGTTTATAGATGGTAGAAAGCACATCAAGAAGTCAGTCTGAGACTAAACGTACTGTGAGATTATTTACACATGCACATTAATTGCACCATGTAAAACTGGTGGCTATAAGCTTCTATTATTTGTTAGCAACACTAGCCTGGTAGCAAAATTAAACAGCAAGCATCAATCACCAAACATGCCTCAGGACATTCTGTGCATTTCATTCTTGGCCGAAATGTTCCATGCTAATATGAAAGTGTGATGTTTCACTCATTTTGCTGCTTTTCATCACTGCACTCATTTTGAGACAAAAATAAATCCTGCAATCCTGCATGAGCACTCTGAGTGTTTCTGACATGACTTCCTGGCTATGGTGTCTCTGTGGTTTACACTTACTTTTGTGTGATACAGTAAAGGGGTGTGTGTGTGTGTGTGGTGTGTGTCATCCATAGGGCCAATCGCATAACCTCAAGTGCTGACAGGAAAGGAAATGTCACCTGGTATGAATTTCTCTCCATCGAGTAAGTCCCGTCATGTTTTTTTCTTCTAAGTACTATTAAAAATACTAAAAGCAGGAAGGAGGAATGATCTCTGTGATTTAATAACAGTAAAGGAGGCGTGTCCTCTATTCTTCAATTAGAGTGAAGGAGGCGTGTTCTCTATTGTTCAGTTACAGTGAAGGAGACGTGTCCTCTAATCTTCAGTTACAGTGAAGGAGGCGTGTCCTTTATTCTTCAGTTACAGTGAATAATGAGTCTTTATTAGCTACATTACAGCACAGTGAAATTCTTTTCTTTGCATACCCCAGCTTGGGGAATGCTTTTAGGAAGTTGGGGTCAGAGCGCAGGGTCAGCCATGATACAGCACCCCTGGAGCAGAGAGGGTTAAGGGCCTTGCTCAAGTGCCCAACATTAGCAGCTCGGTAGCATTGGGGCTTGAACCCCTGACTTTCCAATCAGTAACCCAGAGCCATAAACCCCAAGTCATCACTGCCCCTTACCAAACAGTGAAGGAGGTGTGGCCTCTGTGCTTAAAAAAAACATACATAAGGCGTAGTTTCTATGCTTCAGTCACAGTGAGGGAGGTGTGGTGTCTACACGTATGAAACAGTTCTTACGTGTAAGAAACAGTTCTTATGCTTCTGTCACAGTGAAGACGTGGTCTCTGAGTCTGTCAGTCACAATTAAGGAGGTGTGGTCTCTGTGCATAAGAACCAGTTAAGGAAGTGTAGTCTGTGTGCTTCGGTCTTAGTGAAGGAGGCGTGGTGTGGCCTCTGTGTCCGTCAGTTGCAATCAAGAAGGCGTGGCCTCTATGCTCCCAGTAAAGGAGGCCTCAGATCTTTAAAATATAGATATTTTGAGAAAAACTATAATTGTCAGGCATATTTTCACCACATTTTTATTCTATTAAAAGGTTATTGTTTTCTGTCATTAAAATTGTTGACTGTATATTAGAAGAATTTTTCAAACTTCCCCTCACATACTCTAAAATCTGTCACTTATCCTCTTCTCTGGGGACTTTAGGAATGAGGAAGAGGAGGAGAGAATGGAGAGGACAGAGAAGGGCACAAAGGTGAAACGCACTCTGAGCTCGCTGAGGAACCGAATGACCGGATCCTTCAACAAAGACAAGGTGAGGACACATAACACTCATGATGATTTGATATTTTGCAGGACAACACACTTCCTCTGTTTGAGCATCATGATTTGGATTACAGGAAATATTGCTGCAATATGTGCTGTAACTTCCTGTTTTTTTATTCCATTTGCATTTAAGACTAAAACTGAAAGTTTTATCTTGTGATTTGGTCAGGAAGGCATGGTGGCTTAGTGGTTAGCAAATTTGCCTTGATTGTGGCCTGTGATGCCTCATGCCCAGAGTTCCCTGTGATAGGCTCCAGGCTCTCCGCAACCCTGTGTAGGATAAGCGGTACGGAAAATGGATGGTTTGGTCATCTGACTTAGTTACATGACACGTTAACATACATTTGTACAGTGCTTCAGTGATAGTGCATGAAATCTTGAGTTATAAACAAATGTACATGTATGACAGGTTTAATGAGTGAGTGCATGAGTGGATGTAAGGGTAACTGGAACATGGATGGATACACAATCCAATGGATGGGTACTCAATGGATGACAGGATCTATCATTTCTACTGGGTGGATGAATGGGTTATGGATGAGAGGATAAAGGACTGAATGTGTGTTGATGCTATAGTTGGTTGTTAGAATGAGTGATGGGGTTAATAGATGAGTAGATGAATTGAGGGGATGATTGAAGGGATGAATATTTGGATGGATGGATGGATGGATGGATATAAAGAGGTTGGAGGTATGATGAATTAGTGGTAGGAATGATGGGTTATCTATGGATGGATGGATGATAAGATTAGTGAAATAAATTGGTTGGTTGATTTGAATTAATGACAAAATGGATTAATAGATTGAAGGACAAGGGTAAATGTACAGTATGATGGATCGATGAATTGATGGAAGGATAGATGAGAGAACGGATGGCTTAATCACAAAATGGAGCAGAGGATAGATGATTGATTAGATATAAAAGGTTGGAGGTATGATGAATTAGTGCTAGGATGGATGATTGTCTGGATGGATGGACGGACGGACAGATGGATGGATGGGTGGATGGATGATAATTAGTATTACACCAGTGCACATGCATGCAAGTTTATATACATAATAATTTAATAACATAATAAAATACTGTATATGAACATATAGAATCGAGAATGTTCTTTTCTGTTGTTTCTCTGTTCCAGGGTAAGAACCGTGAAAAAGTGCAGCAGAAAGAGAGAGACAGAGAGAGGGAAAAGGAGAAAGAGAAGGAGAGAGAAAGGGAAAGGGAGCTGAAGGAGAGCACTTGTGCGGTTAGCAGCAGCTGTAATGGACACCAGTTTATGCGTGGCTCTTTCTCGAGCCGAGCCACATGCTCACTGTGCAGCAAGACCCTGCAGAGGAAGCATGGTCTGCAGTGTGTCAGTGAGTACTAAACACACAGCCACTACACACATGCACACACACTCGCATGTCTGCATGTGCACACAGCCCTAGCATGTACGCCACACACACATACACACCCCACACAGCATTAACCACAGCTACTGTCACCAAAAGCAGCCTGTTTTCTTTCCATCTGTGGCTGAGTTTGCTTTTCCCATGGTGCAAAGCTGCATGTAGTATGTCTGCACAAAGCAAGAGTCCCAGTGTGTGGGAAAATCCTACAGGCTTAACCTCTAATACCTTGTTAGAAGGGATTAGAAATGATCTAGCCAACTATAATGAGGTGTCACTCTTCTAATAATATTATCTCATATACAGTGGTGTGAAAAAGTGTTTGCCCCCTTCCTCATTTCCTGTTCCTTTGCATGTTTGTCACACTTAAGTGTTTCGGAACATCAAACCAATTTAAACAATAGTCAAGGACAACACAAGTAAACACAAAATGCAATTTGTAAATGAAGGTGTTTATTATTAAAGGTGAAAAAAAACCAAAACCATCATGGCCCTGTGTGAAAAAGTGATTGCCCCTAAACCTAATAACTGGTTGGGCCACCCTTAGCAGCAACAAACTGTTGCCATATAACGTGCAATGAGGCTTTTACCGCGTCCTGGAGGAATTTTGGCCCACTCATCTTTGCAGAATTGTCCTAATTCAGTTACATTAGAGGGTTTTCGAGCATGAACGGCCTTTTTAAGGTCATACCACAACATCTCAATAGGATTCAGGTCAGGACTTTGGCTAGGGCACTCCAAAGTCTTCATTTTGTTTTTCTTCAGCCATTCGGTGGTGGACTTGCTGGTGTGTTTAGGATCATTGTCCTGCTGCAGAACCCAAGTTCGTTTCAGCTTGAGTACACGAACAGATGGGCGGACACATTCTCCTTCAGGATTTCTTGGTAGACAGCAGAATTCATAGTTCCTTTTATCACAGCAAGTCTTCCAGGTCCTGAAGCAGCAAAACAGCCCCAGACCATCACACTACCACCACCATATTTTACTGTTGGTATAATGTTCTTTTTATGAAATGCAGTGTTCCTTCTACGCCAGATATACTTGGACACACACCTTCCAAAGTGTTCCACTTTTTGTCTCATCGGTCCACAGAATGTTGTCCCAAAAGTCTTGGGGATCATCAAGATGTGTTGTGGAGAAATTGAGACGAGCTTTGATGTTCTTTTTGCTCAGCAGTGGTTTTCTCCTTGGAACTCTGCCATGCAGGCCATTTTGCCCAGTCTTTTCCTGATGGTGGAGGCATGAACGCTGACCTTAACTGAGGCAAGTGAGGCCTGCAGTTCTTGGACGTTGTTGTGGGGTCTTTTGTGACCTCTTGGATGAGTCGTCGCTGCGCTCTTGGGGTAATTTTGGGCGGCCGGCCACTCCTGGGAAGGTTCACCACTGTTCCATGTTCTGCCATTTGTGGATAATGGCTCTCACTGTGGTTCGCTGGATTCCCAAAGCTTTGGAAATGGCTTTATAACCCTTTCCAGACTGATAGATCTCAATTACTTTCTTTCTCAATTGTTCCTGAATTTCTTTGGGTCTCGGCATGATGTGTAGCTTTTAAGGATCTTCTGGTGGACCTTACTGTGTCAAGCAGCTCCTATTTAAGTGATGCCTTGATTGTGAACAGGTGTGGCAATAATCAGGCCTGGGTGTGGCTAGAGAAATTGAACTCAGGTGTGGACAACCACAGTTATAGTATGTTTTAACAAAGGGGGCAATCACTTTTTCACACAGGGCCATGATGGTTTGGATTTTTTTTCACCTTTAATAATAAACACCTTCATTTACAAATTGCATTTTGTGTTTACTTGTGTTGTCCTTGACTATTGTTTAAATTGGTTTGATGTTCCGAAACACTTAAGTGTGACAAACATGCAAAGGAACAGGAAATGAGGAAGGGGGCAAACACTTTTTCACACCACTGTATGGTTATAATGCAAGTTTATATTAAAGAAATAGTCTGATGTATGTCCATCACCCAAAATTTAGTAAATTAACCAGAATGTTGATAGCAAGGGTAATGTTGCTAGCAAGTAAAGGAAGCATTATCTATAACTACAAGACTAGCTACATGCAAAATGAAGACCTTAATCATTATCACTAACATAATGTGACCTCATTTTGCATAGATTTTTTTTCGTCTAGTATTTCCTGCTTACTATTCCATCCATAGTATTCCTTAGTATTCTGTTAGTTAAGATGCATTTAAGAGTTATGCATGCACAGTGAGTTTTTAATGCAGGAAATGTGCACATATGTTTTCAGACCTCAGATGTATAACTACATACTTAAGCTCTATTAAGAAGTTGTGTGAGAGTTACACATCTGGGCTGGAGTTTGAGCAAAAGAGAAATGAGTCCCAGTTACACATGATTATTAATTGAAGTAGGTAACTGTCTGCACGCAGCATGCAAAAATGAAATTCAAAATAATAGGATGTACTGGATGAAGTGCTATTTTATCAGCTGATTTTGATCAATATAACCAAATGTGTGATCAATGTGATAATGTATATCAGCAATATACTACACTTCTACATTTATATCAGTTACTGCCATCTTCTGATTCATAGATCATCATATTAATACTATTGCTTTTATGTTACATTGCATTGAAATGAGTACAAATGGCTTGAAATAGGTTTAATAATCATATATATGGTTTATTGTAATCTTATAGTAAGAAACACTAGATAAATGTGGGTATATTCATGGTATTGATACTTGCTAAGATGTCATTTTTTGCAGTGCACAGACTGTGTATTCTATGTTAAAAATGTCCCATAGCATAATATTAACAATCATCATTGTATAACATCTTTAGAATTCAGACCCATTTTCAACAGTTTGAATGCCGTAGCTAGGAATTAATTTTTAAAGTAGTTGAGGAAATATGCTAAATAAAATCACTGCATGTGGTGAAGGTATTCAGAAATCGTCACTTAATTATTTAAGGCACAATCTACCGCCAACCAATTTCAGTTTATTAATAACATTACTATGCATAGGAAATTAAATATGGTTGCAATAAATATTATTCAACCCCCATTGCACATCATGTTTATTCTCAAAATGTACAGCTGTTTGCAATGAACAAATTAAACAAAAGCAATTGAAATAGTTTAACACAACAAATGCTGCAAAGCGGTTTCCCCAAATTCAACTGAAAATGCAACTTATAACAACTTCTCCAGTTTCAAAATTATTCAGTCCCTTGAACAGAATCCCTTACAACAGCACAAATGTGTAAAACAGCTGTTGTATCAGAAAACCTGATGTAACTAATTGAGGGCTTCATTAGTTGCACCAGATGTGCTTGAGCTGGAACACATGAAATACCTGAACTGGTTAGATGCAGAAATACATGAAATACCTGGACGGGGTGGAAAAAGGAAGCTACCAACGGCTGCAACCAGGTTTCTGAGAAGGCAGGTTGTGAAAAACCCTCGCATTTTGTTTTTTTGCTTTCTATTTAGCTGTGTGATACACACAAGCACTGATCTTTGGGCAAATTAATCAAACTCACAAGATCAGCAAAGACAAAATCAGCCTTAAACACAAGGTAGATGGGAGGGAGATGTTTCCATGTATCCAAAGTATGGCATAATAAATCAATAATCAAAAGGAGTGCTTAGAAAATATGCTTTGTTATACCTAAAGATGATGGTAATTTCCATATAGCTGCCCTTCATAGGGAATAAACATAAAATGACAGTTGTGCAGCAAAACATTTTAGAGTTATGAGCTGAAATGTGTGTCCATTGTTGCCTGTTGGTGCACTGCAAAAGACATTTCATCTTGTCAAGTGAAAATATCTTGAAATAAGTATTTCTTATTATAAGATTACAATAAACCAACTATAAGATCATTAAACCTATTTCTGGACATTATGACTCATTTCAAGCTGGTAGTTTTCTTATTCTATTGGCGGATGACACGTGGCTAAATGTCCGCATTAAAGCTAAAAGAATAAAGCAACATAAATGTTTACTTTTTAAATTGAAATAACATTTCTACCACACAAAACTGCTGCGATAAAAAGTGTTTAATCTATTTAGAGCATGAGAACATATAAACCTTGGCTCTCATTTAGAAAATGTGTTAGTTAATTTTGTCACTCTTACTTCCTCAGTCTGATGAAACTTCTGCAGCATTGCAGTTTTCACAGCTCATTGTTTAGAGGAAAGGGGAAATAAATGTCTTCACAGTCCATTTGTTGTTTAAAGCCTGTATCGCATTTAAATATCAGGGGAAAGTTCCCTGTGCTCATTTCATCCAGCATGAAGCATGGTGTCAATTCACCATTGTTTATATTTTGCATTAATATACAAGTGTCGGCCAGAATGCTGCGTAATAAAATCAAGTAAATTCAAACAGCAATGAAAAAATACAAGTTAAATAAAATAAATGAATAAGCAGAAAACATTCAAAGACAGAAACAGAAGATTAATTATTACAGACAATAAAACGATTCAAATACCTGTTTTAAGTTTTTTTAACAGAATTTGAAAGGTCTCCCATGGAATGCCTATATATATTGCCTATATAAAATGCCTATATAAAATGCCTATATTAAATGGGTATGCTGTTCCATAATCTCAGAGCTACAACAGACAAAAACTTGGTCAACTTCAAACCAAATGAATACAATTTGATTGCTGTATTACATTGAATCTTTTTTTTTAAATTCAAGCTACAAAACACAATTTTCATTCATCAGACTCCTCTTGGATACTGATTGTGATGAAAATTCAAGACTACTGTATATAATTGATTTGGGGCGGGGCTACGTATGTAATGGTTTAGAATCAATCATGTGCGAGATTAGAGGATAATGTGGTATCATTTTATCCCAAGTTTCTGCTTTCTCGTCTAACTTTTAGCTAACTAATGTTATAGTGATTATGGTGGATGCTAAGAAATAAATTGCTAATAAACTTTCATTGCCAATTTGAGACTTGTGTGCTGTGTCAAATGGAGGATAGTTGACTAGCACGCTAATGTTATGTTAGCTAAGTGGTCAGATATCTATGTTAGCTAATGCCATTGATTATTATGATGTTATTAGGACACCTAATTAAAAAGATTCTCTAATTAGCTCACAGCTCAAAGACTCAATTTAATCTGTAATGTTGGCACTTTGAGATAATAAGCTAATGGATGACACTCTTTAACCTCAGGGGGTTATAAATGAGCTGATGGAATATTCCAGACGAGTGGGAGTGAAGGTGCAGGACAGGGAAACGCTACCAGATAATATGCATTGTGTGAGCTTAAAATGGGTTTGTGAAAGTAAACTGAACAGTCTGAAAAAACTGAAACAGTCAGTACATAAAGGAAAGGGGAACAACTAATTTAGAATTCAGCAGCAATGTGAGCCGCTCAGTCAGATTGATGAACTGTTTATTTGTTGCTTGGGTTTAAAACTGCATGACCAAAAAGGGTCTTTTATGTTTATGTTGAATCACACAGGCTGACAAAAGCCATGATCACTAAGGAACAAGCAGCCATTGAAAAGCATCAACCAGTGTGCCTGGGGAATATGATGGATAATTGTTCAAGCTGGATTTGCTTACTAAACAAATCCAGCTGATGTATTTCATCAGGCTCCATGGAGCTCAAGCTGAAGGTGGAAAGCTACGGTTTCCTGTCATCAGTCACAGAGCTTTGAAAAGCAATAGATATGACACAACAAAGCTGCATACACAAATTACACGCTTATAGATTTTCATTTAGCCTACAATCAAGAAGAATTTAAGGCATTTTCAGTCTAATATTGTGCGCCAATATTTATGTGGGAAAGTTATTATATCCCACACATATTTGGAATTGGTTTATGCACCTGATTAAGTCCAATTTCCGGGCTACCTGTTCAGATTGCGGAAGTCACCTGCGTGTATTTAATGCCTAAGTGATTGTCAGATTTTTCTCGAGTAGAAGTGAGAAAGGTGAGGGAAAACGCAAGAAATTGAAAAATAACACACTCCTCTTAAAATCAAATTCTCATTGATTGTCTTAGGGATATTAAATGCTGGATGTCTAAGAACTTTCTCCAGTTAAACAATGATGAGAGAGAAGTGATTATATTATACACCACAGCGATTTAGCAATGATTTAAAAACATTTTTAATTGAAACATCATACTTTTTATTGACATATTTATACTTTTTTAAAATGGTTTTAATGTGGTGGAACATCCACAAAACAAGTTGGTTTCTGTTCTCACTTACATTATAGAAGCTATGAACAGTCGTTCATTCACCATCCTTTCTTTTTCTCTCTCTTTTGACGTTAAAAAGACAAAAAAACAAAAAACAAACAAAAGACCATGCAGCGCTGCCACTGGAGACTCCTTCCATACATTTTACATAAACCCTCTTCTTACACAAAACATCACCATATCAATGATTATACACTTTCTTACAATCTGTTTGCACAAATCTCTTTGTAAATTGTTATTATACAGTAGAAATTGCTCTATCGTCAGAGCTGTAATTACAGACCATTAATCAACACATTCTAACCAATCAGATTCAACAGCGAAGTATTATTATTATTATTATTATTATATTCATGATGAGAAACAGCACTGATTGACTCATTAAACCTTCGGAATGCACCGAGTTTGCTCCCACAATGCCTTGGGAGCTCGGGGGAGGACAGAGGGTTAATCCTCAAACGACTCCGTATTGGATAAATAGTGAACTACATAGGGGATAGGGTCGGTACTGAATGGTGGAGGCATGTAGTGCAGGAACATAGGGAGTAGGGAGAGATTTGGGAAGAAGCCGAGAGAAATCAACAGCAGTCCGAGAGCAGCAGGATTACTGGCGGCTGTAACGCTGAAGCGGTTGTCAAACAGATCTGTTTTGACTTTTAAATAAAATCCTGGAAGGAAGCTGTTTGGAAGTGAGTGGAATTGTGGAGTTAAACCGCTCAGGTGTGCCACACGTTACAGGTGCGTCTAATGTGTGTGTGAGAGAGAGCGAGAGAAAGAGAAAGAGAGAGAGATAGGGGAGGGAGTGAGTGAGAGAGAGTGCGCACGCAGAGCTTTTATTTATTGTCTACCATTATTAGCCAAGCATTTCGGCCTGATTTGTTTATTTTTTTATCATCTTTGTTTATTTAATACAGAACACTTCCTGAATCTGTCTAATACCATGTTGTACAATATTACGGTATGAATTAAACTGATATTATGGTTCTTCTTCTTATTTTTTTTTTTAATTGCACGCCTCACCTGTTCGCCATCATTATTACTAATATGTAGTCACGTTAGCTTTAGCTTTAGCCGGCTAACATGGCTAGACTTTGAAGGTTATTTCTCAGTTTTCACAGTCGGGATGTTTTTTTTTCTCTCTTTTAATTGTTTTTAGCAATAATTCCTTCAGCCAGAAGTTGTTGATTGCCCATAGCGCTAACTGCTTACAAAAGCTAACGCTAGCTAGCCTGGTCTTAAGCCCATTGGAAGTGAATGGAGGACTGGGTATGTCCGCCAGCAGAGCACTGCTTACTTACTGCTCGCTTTCTGAACACGCCTTTCCAGTCAACAAACCGGAAAAAAATGGAAACGCGCCGTTTGTAGCCAACACCGACAGTATTATTCAACACCGACAGTATTATTCAACACCGACAGTATTATTCAACACCGACAGTATTATTCAACACCGACAGTATTATCCAACAACATTCAGCGTTATCCATACCATTCAGCACCATCCAACACCATTCAGCACCATCCAACACCATTCAGCACCATCCAACACCATTCAGCACCATCCAACACCATTCAGCACCATCCAACACCACCGTTATCCAACACCATTCAGCACCATCCAACACCACCGTTATCCAACACCATTCAGCACCATCCAACACCACCGTTATCCAACACCATTCAGCACCATCCAACACCACCGTTATCCAACACCATTCAGCACCATCCAACACCACCGTTATCCAACACCATTCAGCACCATCCAACACCACCGTTATCCAACACCATTCAGCACCATCCAACACCACCGTTATCCAACACCATTCAGCACCATCCAACACCACCGTTATCCAACACCATTCATCACCATCGGACAGTATTCTTCAACACCGACAGCACTATCCAGCACCAACATTGTTCAACACCATTCAGCAATAGTCAACTCTAAAATTATTCAACAAGTGTGAGAAGATAGTTAATAATTACATCATGTTTAACAATTTAAAATATTCTTCTTTTAAACATGGAAAGTTTTCTTTGTGTATGTGTGTGTCTGTTATTTCACCTCACCTCCCGATCCGAGTCCTTCTTTCTTTTATTACGTCTATTCCCCGGAAACGGAAATGATTAGTTCACGTCTCGAGTCTTCGTGGTCGAGTCGTTCGTTCATCACATGACTGCCTCATAGGTTGAATGCAGTGGGGCCGTGACATGATGAACGAACGACTCAAACTAGAAGACTCGAGACGTGAACTAATAGGTTCTGTACAGGAAGCAAAAATTATGTTGCAGCTCATGTGATCAAAAATGAACGAATCACTGAGACAACTCGATATTCCCAACACATCACTAATGTCTTGCTCTACTGTAGCAGCTTGTTGGCATTTGTAGTCATAGTTTTTCTGACCATCACTTCGTGCAGAATAAACGGTTGGAGTTTTGTGTTGATGGTTATGTGACTTTTTTTTGAGGCTGTTCAGTGCTTGAATGTCGCTGTCTCAAATTGCTGGAGAATGTGATTTGGTATTTATATACTGTTGGAGTGTCTCCATGAGTATAAGTCAGTAATTTTATCTACCACAAGGACTAGTCAGATGGCTCCTGGTGACAGTCCTGTGGCTATGTTAACGCTCGACACATACAGCATCTTTTTGTCTAGGATATTGTCCTGGTTAAAGTACACGAACATGGAAAATGGTTGTGGTGTGTGATCCTCCATAGTTGAAAAAAAGGCTCTAGGTAAACTCTTCACTGTTCTCTATATGTAGCTAGTTAGTCAAGTTTGTTCATCTTTGAGGAGGTGTGCTGTATCTCGACGGCTAATATGCTGTCAGTCTAGCACTTCGACATTCTGCCACTCTGGCTTTCTGTTTCAAAAGGAAGTACAACATGGCTGTACATTTTCTAAAGAAAAGCTCAAAGTCCAAAGAAAAAAGAGCTCAGTTTTACATTTACATTTATTCGTTTAGCAGATGGTTTTATCCAAAGTGACTTACAAATGAGAAAATACAAGCAAAGAGATATATCAAACAGAGATCAATACAAGTAATGCTACCATACAAGATTTATAATTGAGTTCTAGAAAATCAAAGTGCGCAGAGTTGAGGTGTAAGTTTGTATTTCTTTTTTATTTAATTTTGTTTTATTCTGTGTAATAGTTCATACAAATGCTTAAGTCTTAAAAATGTTTGCTTTCTAAAGACAAGGTTTAAATTTTTTTTAATAAAAACTGGAGTGTGATCTTTCATTTGGACATTGTGTTAGAGTTAATTTTATAGTGTCATTAGCCTTGTGTATAATTTTTTTCCCTCTGAGCATACAAAATCTGTTGTTATTAAACACAGTGGATAAGCTGTACAAATTCTGTATAATGCATATTTGAAAGATTTTTCGCTTCACGTTTTGCTATGTTTAAGCCTTTGTTGACTTTCTAAACCTTCATTTCATTAGCATTGTCCCTTGTTTTCTGCTTTAGAGCTCTTAGACATGAAGTGCTGACTTTTTTTCCCCTCATATCAGCATTTCTTGGCCTCGCTGTGTGCTGGACCGAGTGGTCACATGGGGCTGATTGCACTTGGCAGGTCCGTGACTCTGTCTATATTAACGCGCTTCACTGCATTTCCTCCTTTTTTTTGTGTGTTTTTTTTTTTTGTTTGTTTGTTTTCTTTTGTTTTGTTTTTCTTTCCCCCAAGCCGGCATAGATTTTTCTCGAACACTCCCACTTGTATTTTTATGAATCTCAGACTTGTGCTCAATTACTTTAGATACAAGGTGATTGAGGAGCAATGTAGAAAAGCTTTTTTGTGTTTCCAGTTAAAACAGAGGTCAGAACAAAATGAATAAAATGTTTCTGGTGGAAAAGGGCAAAGGATGCGGGACATGAACATGTTTGCTTCTGAGAGTCTCGGTCTTGTAAGCCAATAGAAAACAAGGAGGGATGATTTTAGCTGTTTTCTTTACTGTTGCTTAGTGCACATCTGGGGGGGAAAAAAATTTGCCATCATGAGACAACAAAGTTTCTTGTTAAAATTATATATATTTTTTCTGTCCCTGCCTACTAGTATTTTCTTGTTAGCAGTATTGGGACCTCTGACAATGTTTTAAGTCTGAATGGTTGCTTGGCTCATGTGATGTGTTGTGATAAAAGGATTATAAATGGGCCTTGAGGAGAAAACCCACTCCCTGTTCCAGCACATGTGAAATTGAGGGTTGGGTGACCATTTTGAATCAAATTGATCTATTTAATGTTTGTTTTTTTTGTTTTTTAGCCGTATATGTGTTTGGGTCCCTTTTGTTGTCAAGTCAAGAGTGTAAAATTGGCATTCAAAATGGTGGTGATATGTCTAATATGCAAATAAATATCTTGCTTTTGAATATTCATTTTGTATTGCCCCATAAGGTCACATGACCAGTCATGCAAACTGCAGCACTGATGTTCGAGGCAGTGAGACACTTGGCGGATCAACATGAGTTCAGAGGTCACATTCATAATACTGGTGATGTTCGTTCATTTAACATGTAAGGTCTTGCGGAAATCCATCCATTAGATTAGAAATTTGCATAGACTGAGTCTCCAGTGTCTGCGCTAAAGAGGTAAAGCTGTTTCTTGCCAATTTCAGAACAGTGGAATGTATGCTTTTGTGGTTTCTTGGGAACATGTCAGTCTGTGTTGCTGTTGTGTGTTTTTTTTTTTTTTTTTGGTTTTCAAAATTTCAAAAGTCAGAGAGGAAATGCTGGTGAAGGAACGACTTTATAGAAATTTAACTGTAACTACAAATGGATAAAAACTGTGTTCTTAAGTATTAACAATGTATTCTTTTATAATGTAATTACTGTTGTTTAATATGAATAAAACACTTCAGGATGTGCTGTTGTAGGAAAATAATCTACAGAGTGGTAAAGTCACACCGCTTCATCACACCAGTTGTTTTCCTCAAACAACACAACTCAAACAACAGTGTTTTATTCTGTACATATGATGACCTTGGAGTTATGCAGTTCTAGTGGACAACGCAATCCCTAGATGTTGAAGTCTTTGTGTATATTTCCCTTTTGCTGTGAAACTTCACATGTATTCAGTGTGATTCATATAACAATGAATATATACTGTTAACTCACTGATTGGGAAGCCCAGAACACATTTTAGTTTTGCTAGAGAAAACAAATGATGGCTACACATCTAAAACATGCTTTTTTTTTTAGCTAGTTATTATCTCTCAGTAATGCTGTTATGATGTATAGTGATGTTCACCACACAGTATTGGGAGTGGTGCAGCAGTCTAAGGTTTCACCACATTGTGACCAGTGTTAATCCCAACAGTGTAACTTCGCAGCTGTGTGCGCGAGAGGCTGAAGGAGATACGGTGGTTTGCATGACTCAGAAAAGGCGTGTTATAAACCCCATCCTGTAGAGTGTAGCTGAAGTGTGAATTAGGACAAAAGAGGGTTTTCGTTGACTAGAAAGATGGCATACAGTATTTTTTGTTTATGATTATAGCATGCACAATTATAACAATGGTTGGATGTGTGTGTGTATATATATATATATATATTTTTTTTTTATTATTTATTTTTTTTTGTACATGTAGTAAAATCTGATTGTTACGATCTGTTGCCTCACGTGTCTCCTGCCACCAAGCTCGGTTTTTTTAGGGGGGGTGGAAACCATTTAAGCATTGTTTTGTTCCCATTTTTTTTTTATTATTTCCCGTTTAATTTTTCAGATTGTGCTGTTAACGTTCACAAAAGCTGTAAGAGTCTCCTGCCTGAGTGTAGCAACAGCAAGAACAAGGTAAGATTTTTACACTTGCTAATCCACCGCATTATTGTTTTTAAATCATTTAGCTTTGTTCTGAGCTGCAGTGATGTTTTTTTCATAGCTTTTTATCATTTCTTGGAAACTGATTAGAATGAAATAAAAGAACAGTTAACTGTATTTAGATATAATAGCCTACTCTACTTCTAGGCAATAAAACCAAACATTCTACTAAGCCAGAAACATGTACTTGTGTTCACAATTTTCAGAGCCTCATTCTACTTTACAGTGTGATTTTGTTGCTTGTCTTTGGGGGTGGGGGGAAACCCGGCTATAGCGGCTGTCTAATGTCAACTCTTTCTTTAGCTGTGACAAATTGTGACAAATTCTAGACTGGAATTTTGGTCTGTTGGGGAAAACTTTTAGGTTTGGATTATACTTATAAAATAACTTTATTAACCGGTCATACATGTTTTTAAAATAACGTTTCTAATCCCTGATTGATGATCACTAACCACGCCCACACGTGGTTACAGTTGCCATGCATGTCAAGCTTGTGAGAAATAATTGTCCTGGAAATTTAAACTGGTTCAGTGAAGAATGTTTAACTGGGCAAATAATTAGTATGTCGTCTGTATTCTGTTATTTTATCATCTGCTCTCAATCGGTTGGTCTGGTTTGAAAGTGATAAACCAGCAGAAAGGAATAAATGTAGGTCTTGCTTAGTGATTTATTTAATTTATTTTTTATTTTTTTCTTGACAGAGTAAAGATTTTGCCCAGAAGAGCCATGTGACTTCTCAGCCCTGTAGTCAAGGTGAGTTAAAAAGCTGTTGACAAACCAGGTTTCATTGTCTTGTTATAAAGCACTAATGTGAATATTGAGGGGGTTTTTTGCCTTAAAATGGGTTTAAAATTTCAAACAATGTTAACCAACGGAGATGTGTGCTACATCTGAATCTGATTGGTCAGAAGGTGTTGATTAATTTTCTGTAACAGTAGCACTGACCGTAGTGCAGCTGCAATTCACAGGTTTATTTATAATTAATGCACTTGTTCTAATACGTTATCATTTCTATAGCAACTTCGGGGATTTGTACGGTGGCTGCTACTCAAAACTCATTGATATGAAGTTTTCTGTGACGGGATGTTTGTTTAACATTTATGGAAGTAGTGTCCAGTGTCAGCGCTCTGTAACAAAGAAGCGAGGGCTCGCGTTTGAGAATGTATACAATGCAGTGGGTTAGAAAGCAGAGTCAAAGAGAGAAGTACTCCAAAACATTAGAAATTCCCTTTTTTTGGTTTATTTGAAGATCCGGATTAGCACTATGTGAAATGTAGAAACGTATATCTGGAGCAGATGCTAGAAATCATTAAAGGGAGGAAACACTAACAAACATAGTCGCAAACAAACAGAAAAGCCAATGAGCAGCGGCAGATCAGACCTGCGCAGCTTGCACTCGACCGGAAACCGGGAAAAGTGCGTTTATAGGTAAATCACCAACTTTGGGGTATAACAGCAACTCTGCTTCATCACACCACCCCATCACTGATTATTTTACTGTAACAGCATGCTGGAAAACTTTATGTAGAACTTTATGTACATCTCTATTCAACATTGTAAATGAATTATGGTTCTTTCATTTTAAACTGTCAAACATTTGCATTTAGGAAGGTGAGTCAAATGAAACTTTAATGTTATTTTGCATTGTGTATTGAAAATAGGTGTACAAAAGTGTATTGTTTTTCAACGTAATCTCCATTTTGTTCAGTATTAAAGGTGGTTTTTTTTTCCTGCAATTAGAATGAGTTCAAAGGATGGTCTCACAAACTCGCACTTGTTCCTTATATTCTCCATTTGTCGCTCTTTGCGGCTTCACACGGATGAGTACGAGTTGCCTGTGTTTGTCCTCTCCTGTGAGGTGGAATCCCCCTGACGGCAAATTAAAGCTTTTGCACTGTAGCAGGGACGCTAATTAAAACGAAAATTTGATCATGAAAATATGATTCTTAATCTGACGTTCGACATCATCTAGAAAGTTCTGTGCAACTCATGATGCTTGTTGAATTCCTTCAGAGTTGTAATTAGCAAAAAATTGTGATAAGAATAGTAGAAGAATCAAGGCCACATGGAAAAAAGGTGTCCAGAAAAGTGCAAATAAAGCATTTTTGGTCACTCTTTTTATACCCATATTACATGTTTGACCCTGTCTGTTCTATCACTATGCATCAGTTATATTGCCTCCATGCTAGCTACAAGCTAGGCAGCTAACTGTGATTTTATGTGGTGGCTTTTTTTTCTTTTCTTTTTTTCCGCCTCATCAAAACACCAAACAGCAAGACCGTCCCAAGTCTCCAAGTTGATGGGATGTTTCTTTTGTTTTTGCATAGTCCAAGCACAGAAATTCTGTCTTACGAGTTTTAGTTGAATGCTGCATCAATCCATCCATCCATCTTCTACGGCTTACTCCTTGTTCAGGGTC
>CM022762.1:16610767-16628267 GCA_012411365.1 Ameiurus melas
CTGCGCCTTCCCCCTCCTTTTCATGCCCCCAACTGCCCCCCCGCCTCCATTTACACCCCGGGGGCAAAGGGGGCCGACCTCCTGCAGGCAAGCTGCCCCATTGTTCAAAGCTAGTCAGCGATTAAGAGGACAGGATAAAACACATACGGTACATAATCTGTTTTCACCTATGGCTTGCTTGCACTCTCACTGCGGACAACTGCTTCCACACTGGAAATTACTTTTTATATCCTGCTTAGAACAGCTTACATTTATTGAGGGGCTATTCTCCAAAACTGTTATATGATGCTAATAAAAATGTTTAGGAATATGAGTGAAATCATGTTGCTTGAGTGAATGTCATTTTAAACTATTCCTGATGTTTCACGTGATTTTTAATGTGTAAAAATCTGTACATTAAAAAAAATTTTGTTTATCAATTTTTAATTATGAATCAGACTGGCACCCTGTCCAGGGTGTAGCATTGTGCCCAATGCTTCCTGGGATAGGCTCCAGGTTCTCCGTGACCCTGAAAAGGAGTAAGCGGTAGTAGAAGGATGGAAATTATGAATCAGATTCATCTAGTTTTATGGATTGGTCTCGGAGTGAAATGTAAAATTTTACAGACTTTTTTTAAAAGCACTTTTGTAGGAAAACAAATGATGCAAGAAGCATAGTGCAAGCTGAGATTGTGATGTCACAAAGTAAGCGCAATGCTTTGAACCAATCACGTCCATTATGCCATTTAGAAGTGGATGACCTGTTAACCAGAAACTTTGAGTAAGCTAATTAACTTAGCTAATGTTAGTGACAAAAAATCTTAGATAATTTTGTATGTTTGATATGATGAAGAAATTGAGTCACAGATAGATAGATAGATAGATAGATAGATAGATAGATAGATAGATAGATAGATAGATAGATAGATAGATAGATAGATAGATAGATAGATAGACATATAATTGAGTGTAATTGAGTACACCTGACAGAAACCAAATACTAACAAAACACTATAGCTGGTTAGTTATTTGGGATGGCAGGAAGACATGATGCCGTTTCATGTATGTTTATACATCCTGATCTTTTTAATGAGGGTAAATATGTAGAGATATAGATTTAGTTTCTTAGATGTTAAAATAAATCCATATTAAAAATGTATTGTTCTATAAATGATATTAAATGGTCTACAATGACACATGAACAAAAAATGCAAATGACATTATTTCCGTTTTATTGTTGCTTCATGCCTTTTTTGTTTTGTTCCTAACGCGCTAATGGTGGCATCTAACCTGGACTGCATTAGCATGCCTGGCAGGTAAAAACACATCTCCCTATTATGTCTGTGGGGGTGGGTGAGACTGAGAGCGTGTACAGAAACGTGCCCTGCGGCGGGGTAACTACACGCTTGTCAAAACAGCATCTCTTCAGTCCCGTCTCACCTCAGACAGTTTTGTCTGACATATCGCCCCTCCCCGACAGCCAAAGCGCTCGGCGAGACACGTCCAGGAGCCACTGGGTCAAAGTTCAACACCTGAGGTGCACGAGAACACATTTGCATACCCATATAACATTTAAACGGTAGACTACACACACACAGACACACAAAACAAAACAATCATCACGCCTCCAAGCAGTGTGTTAGGATGCTAATATGAAAGATGATCCATGAATATAAAACGCTGTGATAGACACACTCCACCCCTGCACATGGAGCAGGTCCAGCCTTTGCATTCAGAATTCGCTACATCCCTCAGTGATCTTTTCCCAGAAGACACAGCAGAGGCTGTGAATAAGCCGCTGTGACCCGGCTGATGATTCAGACAGCAACACACCAGGGTGAGAGGTTTGTACGCACCAACGATAGAGAGGTAAGGCTGAGTTACAGCGCCCCCTCCACACCAAATATAGCGTAGGCTGTGTATTTATAGAGGCGAAGAGGAGGCGACTTAGCTGCCTGTCGAGATGAGGATGACTCACTCATCCAACCTGGAGAGAGAGAGAGAGAGAGAGAGAGAGAGAGAGAGAGAGCGCACATCTGTCTGCCTCACACTCCTCCGCGGCTTTTTATCTCATCCTTCATGCTGGCAAATGCAGTCGCCGACGCGTCAGCATACAGACACTCATTGACATTCCCACCCACTGAACCAACTCTCACATCCCAGAATAGCCATTTCATGGAGCTAGCTGTGAATGTGTAGTGAATCACCTGATTCTTTTTTGTTGTTACTTCATCAGAAGTTATCCATTTATTCATCAGTAAGAGCTTAATCCTGGCTGTGGTGGATCCGGAGACTAACCCCAGGAACATTGGGTATGAGGTGGTAATACACCCTAGATGAGATGCCAGTCCATTGCAGGGCACCACGCACATATGCATTCAGGCATACATTTGACAACTAGGGGGAAATTTGTGTAACCAGCATGTTTTGGGAGGAAACTCATGTGGGCACAGGGAGAACATGAAAAACTCCACACAGCTCAAGTTGGAACTGGGAACTCGGAGCTGTAAATGGTCTGCACTTATATAACAATTTTATCCAAAGCGCTTTACAGTGTCTCATTCACACACACACACACACACAATCACACTCACACACCAATGGTAGTAGAGCTGCAATGCAAGGTGGTAACTTCCCATCGGGAGCAACTTGGGGTTCAGTGTCGTGCCCAAGGACACTTTGGTATGTGGAGTCATGTGGGCCGGGAATCGAACCACCAACCCTACTTTTAGTGGACAACCTGCTCTACCAACTGAGCCACAGACGCCCGTGTAAGGTTTAAGCTGTAAGGGACTACCCAATACACTACCATGCCATCCTTACAGAGTGCACTCTAGTACACATTAACTGCTCACATTTTACAGGTTGACCTTTTCTTTCAAACCCACTTAAAGGTTCAAAGACGGCTATGCACCGTTAAGTCAGACATCATG
This sequence comes from Ameiurus melas, assembly GCA_012411365.1. NCBI lineage: Eukaryota > Metazoa > Chordata > Actinopteri > Siluriformes > Ictaluridae > Ameiurus > Ameiurus melas. The sequence continues at coordinate 16,613,679 of CM022762.1, forward strand.
TTTTGTGTGTCCCGAGCTGGAAAAGAGTAACTTGTAAATACACAGAAGTGTGTCGTAATTTCAGATTACTTGTTTGAATTTCAATTTCAGGAGTTGTGGCAGATCACAATAACATTCTGTCATATTATAGGGGCTGTGGAGGAGTTCTGGCGGTTGTGGAAAATGGCACCCTGTTGATCCACACCTGGAGGGAAAAGCCGTGAACCCTGCATTGGACTGGTCACAGCACTTCCACTTCCACTAGACACATGTTGAAACACCCTCCAATAGTGAGAAGTCTCGTTTTCAAAATAACAGCTTTATATTGACCCCATTTGCCGCTGTTTATGTAAGACACATGACCTCATTTTGCTTCTCCTCTCATAGCTGCTCTGAAAACCAACCCACTCCCTGTGGCTACTGTACTGCATTGTGTATTTATGTAGTACAGTGTCTCTATGTTGTGCACACATGTGTCAGTTTGTTGATAGGTAATTTAAGTAAAACTGCCAAGACAGACACCATGCAACACTAGAAATTGATTCCAATAAACTTTGTTGGAGTTGCTCGTTACAAGCTCAGATCAAACATGAAGAGAGGCTACACACTCCTTCTGAATCTTATTTTGGTATTGATTTTTCTGCACTCACTCCACACAGGGAAAAGTACAACGAGTGTAATGAACTGTCTGACATGTAGACCTAGTTGCTCTTGATCGAGTGGTTGGAGAGCGAGTGTAATGAACAGTGAGTGAGTGGGTGGGTGAGTGGAGTTGTTGGCTGACCTGGTTTGAGTGGAAAGAATTTCTTCCCTATGAAAATTACTTTCCAGAAACTCTTCACGTCCCCACCTCTCTCCCTCAGCCCACTAAAGACAAACGGCATGACCTTATACGGACAGAGATTGTGGGGAAGACCAGGAGTCATGCTCATGACATCTTATAGCTTAGGAACTGTTCCTAGGTCAGTTTTGCCATTGTGATTGGGATCAGGACGGACAGATTTCTAATCCTCGGAAAGTATTTTTGGTCTGAGAAGCATCTCAAATGCATTTGTAAATGTAAACTTAGGCAGAATAAAATGAATTGGTGCATGCTGCCATCGAGTGGACACTTTAGAGTACTGTACCAATTGGTCCTGACAATTAAATTGATATTATAATGTTATTTAAGCCTGTTTGTTTAGTTAGATAGATAGATAGATAGATAGATAGATAGATAGATAGATAGATAGATAGATAGATAGATAGATAGATAGATAGATAGATAAAATACGGTCGGGTCCATAAGTTTTTGGACAGTGACAGATTTTTGTTGTAATTTTGCCTCTGTACACTGACACAATGGATTTAAAATAAATCAAATCAATATTGAAATGTAGACGTTTAGGTTTTATATAAAATGAAAATATTGCATTAACGGTTTGGGAATTACAGGCATTTTTTTCAGTCTCTTCATTTTCACAGGCTCAAAAGTATTTAGACAAAAGAACGGTTGCTTTTGGCATTAAATAATAATCTATTGTCACAAGAAGATTATTTACTCGTGTATGATGCCAATAAGTCTAAAACCCTATATTTATCGTGTACGCAATACAGTACTTGCCTTTTAATCTTGATTACACGGAGGAAGACGAATGCCTAAATTAATTTCGTGTCCGAAAATTAAAATTAATTTAATTTTAAAACATATCAACACAGACTAAATAAAAGACTAATGGTACAATCATATACTTATGCAATTACAATGTCAAATTCCATAAAAACATCAAATGCCCTTGCCTAATCTGTCATGTTGTAACAGCTACGGAAAACCAGCTATTCTCGTAGAACGTCACGAAGTAGCATTTAACGTCGCGCATGCGCAAATAACGTCAGAATGCCGTTCCCGTTCTATTCGCAGCTGTTGCTAAAGTCCCCAATGTCGTGGATAACGAGAAGCGCCCTTCGTCCCAAATTACGTCATTCTTATGCGAATGTTTTTAGAATGCAAGACGAATGGAATGCAACATGTTTTACATTTAAAATAGTCCACTTTATTACAGCCTAGTTCTCTTATTCAAAGTAGTTATAGCCTAGTTTTCAGAAACATCTTTATATCTATCCATCTAAACAGATCATAGATTCGTTTATATAGAGAGAGATTCGATATAATAGATATAGGGGAGGCTTGGGAGGGCTTTACTCACAAAAGGTTGAGAACCTCTGCATTATACAGTACATTACAAGAATGCATCACTGGTAAAATAGTATGTTCCGTTGTTTTGTAAATTGTTAATGAAGCATTATAAATTATTATTGTATATTTTTGTAGAAGAGCACATCAATTTTCTACCAAATAACTGGTTTGTATGTTTTGGACTCACGAGCGCCATCTAGCGGAATTAAATCCCGGAAGAATGAAGAGTGGGAATTCTCCATACCTAAACATTGTATAGTATGTTACACATATTTAATTATGTACCCAATCATGATATAATTATGAATACATTCTAAACGAAATTGCCGTAAATAATAAACACAACGTAAAATGAGTGGTGTCAAAAGCCCGTTTGTTTGTATGTCATCAAAATTATGTTCACGTGTTGGACGCAGTCCGATGTCATGGAAACAGATCATTCCATTGCGCAGTCCAGTAAGGGTGGAATCCATGTCACATCCCAGCACCTAGTGGAACGATCCGTTTCTAGGGTATCACATGGCTTCTGTCACTTCCGCATTCCCTCTTATCGGCAGCTTCGTGCTGGAGATCGGGGAAAGCAAGAGGAGATTGATGGATCCTTTTGTCCAGAACCGTCATACCAGCAGAGTGGTTTCTCATTCCCAACGGCAGAACTGGGCCTAACATTAATGATGTCTCTGTTTGCAAGTGAGGAAACGCAGGGAAAAGATCTGATCTACACGTCTAGGAACTCTGGAACCCCGTGAAATGAATGTCAAGTTTTGACAGATATTACATCATCAACTATTTCTACTGCCTCCTACTGCCTCAGAAGAGCGTTACTTGGCCATTTTCTCGAAATCTTTTTTTCTCTAGAAACTTTGTGTACTACGTTTTAGTTTTACATCTACAGATATTACTACAGCTGATTTCTGGATACAAACCTGTCGGTCTGTCGGCAAAAACCTAGAATTAGATAATTATTTGATACATTTCTATAAATACAATATTATATACAACTGTCACCCTACAGGCCATGCCCAAATTCTACATCACTTTACCTCCGCCCTATAAGTTCAAAATGTCTGAAAATTGGTGCACATGCCTTATTTCTCATGGGGAACAAAAAGCCATTGGGACCCATAAATTCCGCCATGATAGATTTTCCAGCACATGGAATATTTGTCCAAAACTACTCATGAAGTTTCAGTCAATTGGTCTCATAGGTCCAATTGACTTGAACTGTGGTACATATGTGTGGGATACATCTCTTTCTATCGGGTGATAAGCAATAAGGAATCAGGAATAATAAGGAATGGCTAAACTATTTACATATTGACAGGTGAATTGACAGCTGTTGTACATATTTCTAGTGTCCATAAATCAATGGAACGTAAACCTATGGACTTGATTACCATGTGCGATGGCAGCCGAAAGGTCCCCAAAATCAAAGACATTAAAAGGAATAATAATTTATCACTAACTGTCATGTTATCTTTTTTTTTTTAACATTTCTGCTGAACATTTCTACTAAACATTTCTGCTGAACATTTCTGCTGAACACGTCTACATGTCTGCTGTCATGTTATCTTTGATAAGATCTTTTATATTGTGTTCAACAATATCTTTATCATCCGCTAAATGGCACTGTTTGTCTTGGATCAATCCAAAGTACACTTTGAAAGAAAAAACTTTATTTGTAGTGTTTACACATGCAGTAGTTATTTTAGTTCGGAAGCGTGAAGAACACGCATTGAATCATTCTGTGTGTGTAAAGCCTGGAAGAAGCTTTGCTTGTGATTTTGTTATTCATCTTTCTAGTTCATAACCTTTTGTGATTTTATTTAGTACATTTTGCTGTTTGTGATCATGTTTGTGTATATAGCCTAAAAACTGCATTGTAAACTGAATTGTATTCACTGACTAATGCATGTTAAATAATCATTTTTGTAATTTTTTTCAGTTTCCCAAGAAATGTAAGAGAAAATTAAGAGAAATTACATGATTGCACTTTGCTTTACACATCTGCTAGTCATAAAACTGATTCAATCACCAGTTCATATGAAGACTTTTTACAATGCTGAGTAGCAAATCTGAGAAATGGGTGAATGTAAGATGAAAAATAGATTTGTTGTGAATATCTGAAACATGCATGCTCGGCTAAATGCCTGTGCACTCTGCCATGGATGTCTCCCTCGACAGTCAGTGCAGTCAAATGTTCTCATTGGATTCTTCAGGCCCTTTATACACACACAAGCTTGGGGCCACACACATGTATCCATGGCTTTCTGGCAAGGGTGGGCTGACTGCCTATTAGGCAGACATTCTGTGGGTGATTTCACCACAGCTAATGCGAACAGAAACAGTAAGTCTTCTCTAGAACCATGAACTTGTTCAATTTTGTCAGTTTTGGTCAATTTTGTTCTACTGTGGCACACTGAAACTATAGACTTACACTTCTCAAAAAGCATGGGTCTAAACAGAGTATAGGGGGTGCTATAGGCCACACCTCAACGTTGACACATTCAAAATGATGGCATTTCTACTACCTCACACCAAAAATGTCTGAAAGTTGGTATGCATGGCTTGTTGCTCAAATAGAACAAAAAGGTCTCAAGAACCCATCATGTCCACATGATGGATTTTTTTTCTTCAATGATAATTTGTGGAAAATTACAAAAGTGAACTTAAAATCTGCCGTTGAGCCGAATGCATTGAAATGTTCTATCCGTGGGATACATTTCTCTACCGTGTCAATTTTGAAATGGTCCACAAGCTTGAGGAGAAAGCCGCCATTTCTGCGTGCAGCTATATTTTATTATTATTCTTTTTTTAATTATGTCAACTTATATTATTTGCCGAAGTGATTCCAAAAGAAATCTATTAAAATAAAAATAGATCTAAGTCTATAAGAGAAATGTTTGGATTTCAGTTTCAGTGTACCTAAGTATTAAACATTCGGATGCGTTGATAGATTTCACCAGTAAGGGGCGGCATAGCAATAGACTTCATTTTTATCCTGCAATTTTTCACTCATGTTTGTATTTCTTAATTATTTATTTTCACCACAATTTATTCAATCGTTGCAGAAACAGATGCTACTGACTAACAGACTCATGTTTTGCGTCATGAAACTTTGACTTGCTTTTATTATTTTGTCAAAGCTGATTTAATGAACAAACTAAGAAATAAATGAATGATCCACTGCATGTTATCTGTTTCCCAGTGAAGCTGTCCATCAATGGTTCAGCGACTGAGCCCTCATTAGGATATGAGAGATGTATCTGAGTTAAACTATTTGAGAGATAAATGGCAAACTGTTATTAGCTGCATGAAAATAACGAGAAGGGTGTTGGGAGGTGCATCACGTCACTAAATGACCAAAAAGCCCCGCGCCCCATAGTCAGGAAGTGTGGGTCGTGACCATTAACCCCCTGTAACACTCCCGCAGACAGAAAGTCGTGATTTCACCTAGACTATATGAAGACGATCTGTCTTAATCTCTGTTGGACTATTTATGTATGTATGTATGTATGTATGTATGTATGTATGTATGTATGTATGTATGTATGTATGTATGTATGTATGTATGTATTTATTTATTTATTTATTGTCCCTGGCGATCTACAAACTTAAAATATAGGCAAAAAAACATTATACCTAAATAGTATACATATTTAACATATTGTGTTAAATACTAATTTACTTCACGCATTTAATTGTAAGAATTAATTGTTTGATACTGAAATCTTCAGTAATAAACCACAGACATTCATTTAAATAGTAAATTATTGAGCATTGTAATAGTTTTTTGACGCGTTAATTCGTAAACGCATGAATGTTTCTGAATGTTTAGCACTAGCTTTCCAACTAAGGCTTCATTTGCGTAAAATACAAAATCTTCCTCATTCGTTAGATTCCCTACATGCAAGTGCCCATTAACTCTGGTAGGTGTTAATTCAGCACTGAATATTGTGATTGAAACTATTATAGGCGTCTTAATTGTTCATTAAAAAAATCCCTTTGCAGGACTGCCACGAAGAAACTCAGTATCAGGATGGAGGGGTCTCAGAAGCAGTTTTAAAGACGTTTCAACATTTTCCACCAATTGCATGAAACAGCTGTGCCTAAACGTTAACTCCACTGCTCTGTGGGTTTGATATCATGCTTTCCTGGAAAGTAAATGTGTGCTGTAGAGCAAATCATGATTTTGAAATATGGAGAATTGACATGCAGCAAATGTTATTGTTTCTACTTTAATGAGGTGAGATAAACGCTGCGTGTTAAATCAACACTGAAGATTTGTTGTGCAGCTCTCTCAGGTCTGGTGACTCATCAAAAACGATTATTTGTCAAGATGAACGTTTGTCTATATTGTGGTGTAATGGAGCTCTATAGGGGATGTAAACGGTGTAATCTAGTTTATGCAAATATAAAATGATGTCATTCTAATGTACATCATTCAGTTGGAGTACATTACTGCAGTGACTCTGTGACTGCTGGTGGGTGTACCTGCATGTTCAGCTCATTCAGTGATGTTAAATGCTGGTCTGTCGGTGTGTCTCTCATCCTCAGTGTGATGAGCTCGGGGTCTCGGTAGCTCTGATACGGTCTTATCGCGGCCTGCAAGCTGCAGCTCCGGGATTCACACCACATCAGCGAATCTCCCCTGGGCATCCTTCCCAAATTACTCAGATCCGCAGCAATGAACTAACAAAAGACAAGAGATCAAAGGCTCACCGATAACTGAGCTGATTTCACCTCTTATTAAAGCCTTTTTTATGCTTATTTTATTCATGAAGATATGTTCATAACGCTGGGTTATAGCAGTACGGTTTGCTGAAAACTTATTTTCTAACATACATGAACCCGAGTTATCATTACGATGATGATAATGATGATTGTTAATATTGTTATTATTTCTGTGTGTAGTTGTAGTATTAATCTAATTGTAATACATTGCGTATTATGGTAATGAATGATAAAGTGAGAAAAAAATATAATTTAGTATCATCTAATATCAAACTTAATTCATCAGTCAAACAGTTAGCTATTAGTGATTTCCCTGTGTTTTCGTTAAGGTCGATATCATCATCATGTCATCATCATGTTCAGGGCCCTAAAAGCCATATGGACAGGCAGTCATTAGCCGACAGTTTGTACCTTGAAAAAATAAAAAATAAAAATCGGCATCAGAATTAGGCCAAAGTCAGACAGAAATGGAAAAAGAGATCAGAAACGTGGACGTGATAAAAATCTGATTATCATCTATTCAATTTCAATTCAATTAAATTTTATTTGTATAGCGCTTTTTACGATAGTCATTGTCTCAAAGCAGCTTTACAGAAATAAAAAACAGGTATAAACATTCAGAAACAGATAAAGAGAGACAAACAGGAACAGATAAACAGAGACAAACAGGTAGAAAACATCTACAAATGTTGCATTTACAAACATGTTACTGTTGCAAGTTGTATTGCGCTTTATATGTTTTACCTGATAAACCTACTGGGCTATACAGAGGATATAAGGATATATTTGAATTGATTAAACCCCATATTCACGGGTGTAATTCTAAATTAAAAACGAATGACCACCAAAAATATCGTTTAGGCGAATTACTAACAATCTCTGATTTAATATAACACGGGTTAGTTGTTCACAGGAGATGGAGTGCCGGGTATACAGCTGTTCATTTCTTTTTAAAACTCCAGCCCATCTGTATATTTATTTATTTTTTATCACAAGATAATAAAATTTGTAAATAAATAAATAACATACACACTACACTCAATGGCACTTTTTCCGAGTCTTCATCCCGCCCTGGCATTCCAGCTTCCTCAAATGCACTCTGTTTTATAATTTTTAGTCCCTTAAGGGAGTTTTACACACCTGTCTACTATACAAGTTAAAAATCATTGTGCTCTCATAGTTACCGATTTTTTATGCATATCCATTCACAGTATAAATTCCATATATCCCCCTTTCCCCACGAATTTCCTTTAATGTTAATAATAATGATGCTAATAATAATAATAATAATAATAATAATAATAATAATAATAATAATAATAATAATAATAATAATAATAATAATAATAATGAATAATAAGGAATGGTTTGATAAGTAATGGCTTTAGGGCCCTTATCTGGTACAGCCACATTTGCCCCTGTGTTGTTGTGCAGTGTGTGAGGGGTGATTATAGAGAGCTTCACTCCCACTTCCACACAGTGCATGGAAAAAAAAACCCCAGACATGGACGAGCCTGCACAAAATGGCTCCTCACACACACTCACACTGACCACAGCCCGAACACGGTAAGACCAATATATCCAGCTACATATTCATAAACACATTTCAGAGCTCTTTATCTCTAACGAAGGCTGATAATTACTGCTAATTAAGCTACGTGATATCGTCATTTAATCGATTTAATTTTATTCTAATTCGATGTTATTTTTTTCCTCCTTAAATTGCGCTTGAAAACCCGTACAGGCCCAGTCCTTTATCGGATGTGGCGTTAACAGTTAATTATCAAAAGGCAATTAGGCTGGAAAATATGAGGAACAGAACGCAGGTGATTCGATGTCATCTACAATCCTGGGATTGTTTTAAATATCAAGTTTTTGGATCGAACTAAACTGAGCTTCATGAGCCGGCTAAACAAAGCAATCACGCCAAAAGTGAATAATAAACAATATCAGCATTCAAATCGACCTTCTCCTTATTATGTGACACCAATTTTAGATTTACTGTAGAATTTCTAAAGCTGTGTTGGACGCCTTAATACCACATAACTCTATTTCTTTCTTTCTTTATCTACTCATGTGTATTTTGGACAGCGCAGTAGAACATGGCAGGAAAATGCTGTAAAACTAGCAATCATTCTATCAAAAAAATATTTTCCTAAGAAGATTCACTCAGAAGAAAATTAAAATGTTAACACTTAATTATATATTTTTTTGTTAAGAGTGCGTTTGAACAGTGGGTTTTGGACGGGTGATACAGTTGTTTTTGATCTAAATTAATTAATTAGCATCAAGTTATTAAATTGTTTTAAGTGACAAATTATTTTGTAAACGATTATGGGGCTTCAATTGATCAAATTATTTTAAAACTATATGTATATCCTATAAGTTTCTTTTCTTTAATAACACATTTTTCTATTCCATTTAGAATACGAGTCAAAGCAAACCCTCATTAATGAATTAATTTAGCATATTAGACCATTCAGATGCTTCATTTAGTGTATTTTCAGTGGCTAGTTTTTGTTGAAAAGAAATCATTTTCAAAACTCTACATGCGAAATTGTAAACGCCTGCAGTATATCTAGCTGAAGTGGCTGTGAAATTAACTGGACAGATTGGCGCATTTAAACAGACAAATTCGCAACTTACATGGAACAATGCGGTGGTCCTGCGTTAATAACATTATCAAATACTTATGCGTGTTATGAATTATGAGCATTATTAACAATCACTGCTTTTATTACACTCCGAGTATCCACAATAAACAAAGCTCATGCATGGTAAAAGCACTACATTATGGTATAGTGTGATTATAAATGCATTGTGGCCTATACAGCGGGGCGGGTTAAAATTATATTCTGTTGTACCCAAGAAACACTGTTTTGGAGAGATAAGCTCCCCGTCGACTGAGACACTGGTATGGCTCCCTTATCTACAGACAACATGACCAGAATATTGATATGATGGAACAAGGTCACGCAAAGGAAAAGAAGACACTTGGTCCTTATACAAGTCTAAGCCATATGACAATATTTATGTAACAGATTCAGCTTTAGATGTGTACGGACCAGAGTTGCTGTTGATTCGTTCTTGTTAAAATAAGTCCATTACAAAAAAAAGGTACATTGTTGAGCATAGCTACATAATACACACGCATGTGTGTACCTATATGAAATATGTAAACTATTTATTTAAGTCTAAAATGATTGGTGCATTTAGGTTCCCTTGTAGGTTAGCACTGCACTAATGCTGGTGGACTACACTATACGCAAGCTGGCCTACATTTACTCCTGCCTATATTTAGAGTAAATCCCTGAGCCACATTAGTATACAGTGTGTGATGATGTGCATGGGCTGTGCTATGTAACACACGCTCATCCTCATGCTGTCAGATACTGTATTGCTCATCTGTCAGTGTTTGCAGTGTCGGCGCGCACAGAGGACTGATGAGATTGAGTCTGAGCATTCGTTGTGATGCTGACTTTTTTAAATTGAGCAGTTTTGGTTTGTTTTTGTTTTTTTCGATGTAAACATATTCTCCAGTGATGGAAAAAATTCTCTCTATTGTAAGGTGACCATAAGAGAAGCGACGGGGACGCGTGAATCTCTGGATTATCCATTAGCATCCCACACTAGTGGCCACACTGCTGCTTTTATTCTTTTGCATCACAGCCAGACAGGATGATGGAGAAACTGAAACGTGAGCGCGCGAGCCCGGGCGCTGAGGATGAGCAGAAGGAGGAGTGCAGCTCACCGGGACGCGACACTGCTGGGGAGGAGGGCGAGGCGCACGGGAAACAGGAAGGCACGACCACCACCACGACGAGCACGACGTCCGAGTTTGCTGAGAGCGCGCAGAGAGGAGCCCACCTTCTCCTCCTTAACGGCGTTGCCAAGGAAACGGCGCACGGCGGCACTGAGCCAAAACAGGAAGTGGCAGTGATCGAGCTGGCCACGAGAGGCAATATAAAAGGCGCTGAGTTTGAGGCGGACGGCAGACACACGGTGCAGACCACCGAGTTGCGCAGACCTCCAGTTCCTCTGCCGCTGCCCCCGAGGGAGCCGCCTAACGAAGCCAAGCGAATGGTGCAGCTGAGCCCTGCCGCCTTCCCTGCTCTGCCCGCCCGCGCCATGCTCTACAGCAACATGGCGCAACCGCTCGCCACTCTCAACAGGTCAGCACCGGAGTTTACTGCATTTACACAGGGATGCTCTGTTCACCCCTGCTTTATGCACTGGTTATATTAACATTTTATTATTTTGAGATTTTACATTTTTGAACGAGTACGAATCTGATTTGATTATTTAATAAATAAAATGGGGTACTAAACTAGACCTTTCCTTGTCTCTGGGGTGGTACTCTCATTAATACACCTTTTGTGCCTTTAATATGTATATTTTACCTAGAATGGTGCATGTATGGATATAGTGCATATTTAAAGCTTTACTTTACTTTATCATTAGTACTTAGTAAAGTAAAGCTTTAAATATGCACTACATCCCTACATGCACATTTCTAGTTAAAAGATACATTTTAAAGGTACAACAGATTTAGTATTGAGAGTACCTCAAGGTAGCTACAATAGATGAGTGTAGCACCCTAGTGACAAGGTAATTGACCATTTAGAAGCCTACTATTTCCTGTGAGAGTGTGTGTTTAACCTGCACTTATTTCTTCGGGTGCCACTGTGGGGGAACCCTTAAGGATTAACTTCAGCAATGATTCCAAGCAGGAACCATTTTTTAGGAGGCCAAAAACACATAATTATCCAATGATGCTTAGAGCGTAAAATGCAGTAGTTATTAACCCACCAGGTATTTCTATATTTATGAAGCCTATTTGTATGACAAGTCCACTGCATTTGAGATGGGGAAACGAATCAGTCAAATCCAGCATTTTAACATTGTTGTTTGCCTTACAGTAACAGTGTCTATGCTCAGTTCACAGCGCATTAACCTACTCAACTTTCAATACCATTACATAGCATTTTTATTTCTGAAAAAGGACAAAAATAAGAATAAAATGTATGAAATTAATAGCCTAAAGCATTCACGTGGGTCCAAATAAAATATGGCAGAATAAAAATAAACGGATTTTTAAAAAAATGACTACCAAATCTCAGTGAATGCAGTGTTAGTGCAGATAAAGCCTAACTACCACTCGTCACCATAGTTACCATAGATGGAGTTCTATATAGCTATAGCTTTATTTTGACATTATTGTCACCTGACGTTATTTTAACTTACATTCCACTTTCTATTGTTTAGGTTGTATTATGCAGCATACGTACTCTCGCAAGCATTAATTACGCTAATATTTCTGCGTCAGCTGTGCTAATGGTGCTTTACCTCATTTCCGGTGCAGTGGCTTCGCTGGGGACGCGGAGCAGTACGGCATGTACCCCAGTAACCGCCTGAAACGCAGAGCGGCGCCCTATGAGATCGAGATCAGCGATGGTAGGACTATTTTAGATCTTTCTAAGTATGGTAAGCCACTCTTTGGCTGTTTGACTTTTTGCTTTCTCTTCATTTGAAATCCTTCTTTCTCCTGACATCAGACCAAACATTAATAGCCTCAGCACGGCTCACGTGCAATTTCTATTTATATAGTCCATTTTCTGCGTATGGGGGAAAAAAACAAACAAACGAAATAAGCAAGAGCTTTAGAAAAAAATTATCTATCGAAAATATAAAATAATTTACTATCAACAGTTAATCGTAAAAGATTTATAACCTTTCCACTTACTGGTGAATGAGTTAATAATAGGAATACTAATTATATTCGTTATGAGTATTTTTATATAGCCTAGCGCAATATTAGTAGCTATAAGTTTTACCATTATGTAAAAATGAACGACTGATACACATAATGATGAATATGGGCTTTACGTCAATGAATATTTTTGTAACGATTTCAGTCTATTCCTCCTCATCCTGCACCCGACATTTTATTATTTTACATTCCCAATCATTTATTATTCTCTAATTAAACAAAGTTAGTGTAGCTACTGGATAAGCAGGCAGACGTTTCATCATAAAATCTGATACTATTTACTCACAAACGTAGAGGGGAAATGATGTATGAAAAAACGGTAATGTAGTCATGTAATGTAAAATTATGGTTCTCTAAAATATTAATATTTACTGCATTAATTAACATATAATTCAGCATTAATAAACCACAAGTTAAAGATGTAAATGAACATGTATTGATGCACGATTGGTTAAATCTGATGGAATACACCTGCATTGACTGTTTATTCAATCCCTGATTCAAAGTAAGTCCAAATAAATGAGCAACATTTAAATTGTTCTAAATGTTCATAAAATACAGAGCTCTGGGCTCCAAGTGTCAAAATTGAAGATATCTTTTCAGACTCAATTTTGAATTTTACCATTTAAAAAAAACCCCGCAAAAATATTCATTAAAGTGTTGTTCATGGAGATCGGGATTGCGGGAATAATTTTACTCACTGACGGTGGTAACTTAATTGTTAATGTTACTGATGGTGTATTAATGCTGCAGTTCAGGGTTTCTACATATTAACTAATTTGTTAAGCTATGTTAGTTAAGGGATATTTAAAGTAAAATGTTACTTGGAAAAAAAGCAGCTCACAGTAAATACTAAGCAGTGCCCATATATTAAAGGTGGCTCTGATCTCTGTACATACAATCTGTTAATTATATTCTTGAAATAAGTCAGTGCATTTCATTCATCCAGTCATCAAGCACTGGTGAAGTGTGCAGGAGTTAATGAATTAGGGAATGTTCAATTAGAACAGTGTTTATATATGTCCTCAAGGATTTAATTCAACACTGAATAAGAGTTAATTCAAGGCTAGAGGTTTTGCTGGGTGCTGATGATAGGAGCTTCAGAGCTGCCAGCCATAAAAATGCAAAATGTGAGAAAAAGTGCTTGACTGCGAGCTGAGAGAAGGATTCAGGAGCAGAAATGTAGAGACTCCAAAAAAAATGTTTGCATGGAAATAAAACTTAATGAAACACTCCCTCAAGTGTAAAATGTGCTGCCGGACGCTTACCTGTCTCATATATTGTGGTTTTCTAATAAAATGGTCTATTATATTGCTTGATTAATAATATGTATCCAAGCTGAGAAGCTTACTATGCACTCAGTCATCAGTTTATTAACTGCCATTTGAGACAGAGCTGGTTCTGTTCCAAAAGAGCTGTCTGGGATGAGAAATGAGCTTGAATAATTGAATGTAAAATGCCACAGATAATAGAAAGGTTAATTAATTCTTTGCTAAATAGGTTGAGATAAAGAGCTTATCTATCAGTGAGCCGAGGAGAGAAGGGACTCGGCACCATAGGTGGATTCACAAGCGAAGTCCTGTTAAAGCCAGTCAGCCATTCAGAGATACTGTTAAGAGATTCTGGTTTGGTATAAATGGTATAAAGTAACATTCGAAAAGAAGCACCTTAAATATCTGGCTTGAGCTGTAGGCACCTGTACTAGAAAGATATTTTAGAGGCAATATCGGGATGATCAGACATCACCAGTGTTCCTTGTTTACCATGCTCACTCTATTCCTTGATTTTCAGGTTCACAGCCGAAGATCGTGAGGCGCATCTTCACAAACAGCCGTGAGCGCTGGAGGCAGCAGAACGTGAACGGCGCCTTCGCTGAGCTGCGCAAGCTCATCCCCACTCATCCTCCCGACAAGAAGCTGAGCAAGAACGA
>CM022762.1:16638267-16770767 GCA_012411365.1 Ameiurus melas
GTGGATCCATGTTTGGAGTTAGTATTAGTTCCTGTTATCACTTACGTTATCGCAGCTTTAAACACTCGTTCCTCAACAGCCTCTTTTTTTCTTTCCTTCTCATTCTTGAAGCAAAAACGCAGCCTGTCATATTCCAGAGAAACCGCAAAGTGCAAAGACTCTATGGTGGCAGAAAACTTAAAGTGACAGATTTACCTTTGTCTGTTGCAAAGTGCTGACACCAAAGACTCCATAAACGCTAAATAAACATTTCCTCACAGAAAATAATCTGCCGTACAGGTCCCTAGTCGTTACTATAGAAATGAGCATAATTGGAGGATTAATATAAACCTTGTGGCCATAACTGTTGTCTGAGGCATGTTGTTAGAGAAAATCAACACCTTCTATTCATTCAGAACTGAACATTCAAAACTCCTGTGGTATAAATAATGTAAGTGCAAATGAACAAAGAGATCGAGAGGGTAAATGTAGATATCAAGTTTATTAGATCATCTCTCATTATCTAATATAATGAATCTCAACATAGTTTCTTTGGGATTTGACATTACATGATCATTTCACAAAGACTGCCAATGAACTAAACATTTCCAGTTGAACAGTTAACATTTGGAAGAGAGAGAGAGAGAGAGAGAGAGAGAGAGAAGAGAGAGAGAGAGAGAGAGAAAGAAAACAAGCGTAGGATAAGGACAGATGCTTTAAAGGGAATTCATGGCAGACAGTATGGAGAAAGCACAGTCTGCACATGGAAGCCAAGTTACGGCACAACGTTTTTCAATCCGGTGGACGCACCTGACGAGAGGAACATGCCTGCACTGGGAAAACCCTCTAACAATTTAACCACAGTGCTGCACATTATCCCAGAAGGGCCATTAAGCTGAAAGGTTAGGACCATTTAGAGAAGGAGTGTCCGAGTCAGAATTACAGAGATTAGCATTCTACTTCATTTAACATGATTCAAGTCATCAGCTACTTATCAAGGCCTCAAATGTGTATTTTCTAACATGATACACTAATGCACCTGCACAATATATGTACTAGAGTATATAGCCCCTGGAGTTGTAACATTTTGTATCATGAACACATTTATTATAATAAAAAAATATTTATCATAATATATATATATATATAGCCAATATTTAACTAGGGTGTAGCACTGTCCTCACCTCCTGCACTGGATATTTAGCAACATTTATTAACCACTGGTGATCTCATGGCTCATGGCCCCTTTTTAAACATAATTCAGCCTACAATGGCTTCATATAGTTCAATAAGTTTTCATTGTTCCACGCTTCATTTTTAGGCATTATAGGTACATCACCAAGGGAATTAATAATAAATTACAGCTTGTTGAATTTCATGGTGTGAAGACGCTACTCACACTAAAAGCCTGTGAAGTATACCATTTGAGACGTAGCGATAAATCTCTGCAGGGCTCTCTGAGTCAGACACTCCTAATTTTGAACCTCTAGAATGAGTTAAATGAGCTTTGTGTGTTTGGGGAAAACCCAATTTAGTCTTTTAATGCTCCTGATTCAGCTATAAAGCTGAATCTGAAATAAATGTTGAGCACAACTATAATGCAGGAAGTGGTTTACCTCAGCATGGACATTTTGGCGAGAGCCTCCTCATGCATTTTCGATGACCCTGAGGTCATACAAGAGTCTTGCAAGAATTTGGCACACTTCCGTTTGAAGATCGGGACCCCAGCTGACACAGGATTTCCTCATATTGTGGTACACACAGTGCAAAATGATACATTTCACATACTATCTTCATCGCAACATTGATAGGAATGCTAGTTCAAAAGGCCTACAAAATCAACTTGAATTAAGGAAATAAATTACATATTTACACTGAAGAAATTTGTGCAATTAAATGACGAAACACTGATGACAATTTTAGTATTAAAAAAAACAACAACAAACACCCCCCCCCCAATATCCACAAAAATTCTTCGTGAATCTGACAGCTGAAGTCAGGCATGATTATTTGATCAGAAACAGGTACGCTGCGCTTTAAATTACTCCACTTCACTACAAAAGATCATGCTGCTTCTAGTGTTGTTGAGACAATAACAATGAAGAGCACACATACAACGGAAACAAAAACGAACAGAATTCTCAGCATGATCTAATTAAGGCCAGCATAACGTTTCAGTACTAATCCCTCATCACAGTTCATCCCTATAGTATTCTATAAGACAGTGTGTGTGTATAAACATTCATCAGTATCGACTGATTCTTATTAGCAAGCAAAGTGATTTAAAGTGTACAGTCAGTCAGCTGGTGAAACTGTGAGTGTGTGTGTTAGTTAATCACTTGAGTGATTCACAGAAGAATCACTGAGTGGCTGCTGCCATTCATTATTAATATCCCAAAATAACTACTGGGAATGTGTTCAGTATTTATGTTTTTATTGCAATGACAGATCTGTGCTGCACTGAATTAGTGTTTCCAGGTAAATAAAAAAGCCAGTGGTGGCTTTGCAGGAAAAAAAAATGAAAAGAAAGAATGTTTATGTTTCATTTATGTTTTCCAACATAATTTCACATGTACATGTCATTACCATTGACAAGATTTGACACATTTCCCTACACTGAGAAAACATAAAAACCTGCTCACTCGCAACTCACTTATAATGGAAGTTTTTGGGACAATTACGCAAACATGGGAAATGATAGTATATTAAGCTCTGAATTTCAATTACACAAGAAGAAGAAACTGAAAACTTTAAGAGAAATCTATTGGTTCAAGACACCTTGTACAGTGGACATGGAGTAACTGATTCTTAAATAGAAAGATATTAGATATACTTTTTCCCCTATCAGTTAAAAAAGATATATTGTTATCATGGTCAACCCTTTTCATTTTGTTTCATTGTGTCCGTCCTCACTCCCCTTTGCTGTTGTGCCAGCCATATGTATTTAATAGTTAATGACTTTTGTGCTTGCGCACGGTGGCTTAGTGGTTAGCACGTTCGCCTCACACCTCCAGGGGTTCGATTCCCGCCGGGGCCATATGTGTGCGGAGTTTGCATGTTCTCCCCGTGCTGTGGGGGTTTCCTCCGGGTACTCCGGTTTCCTCCCCCAGTCCAAAGACATGCATGGTAGGTTGATTGGCAGCTTGGTAAATTGTCCGTAGTGTATGAATGGGTGTGTGAGTGTGTATGTGATTGTGCCCTGCGATGGACTGGCACCCTGTCCAGGGTGTACCCTGCCTTGTGCCCGATGCTTCCTGGGATAGGCTCCAGGTTCCCCGCGACCCTGAAGCAGGAATAAGCGGTTGAAGATGGATGGATGGATGGACTTTTGTGCTTCACATATGTAAACAACTAAGCTCTCAATTGGTAGAACTTGTCCTTTAAGATACTTTCACAGAAGACTGATTTGGTGTGGTGTGGTGGTGTTTGGATTCCATTAGGGAATTAAGTAATTTTTCAGAATGACTTAATGTATTGCTGCAGGGTTGGAAATTTGGAAACTTTACATCATCTTTGGTAACATTCTTGAACATCTTTCAGTTCATGCTTTTTTTGTTCTTATCTCAGTACAGGGAAATGTGTCAACATTTTTGTCCATTATAAGCATGCATACACTACAGATGCAGTAGAGATTTCTTCACATTTTTACTCAGAAGGCTGATCTGCCACAGAGTCATAAACCTGAACTGCTCAGATACAGGCTTGGATTAATTGTAAGTATGTGATAAATGAATAAAGTTTTTGCTTTTGACACAGGAGTCATCCACGCCCAATGTCTGCTCATTAACTGAATGAAACAAAAGCATTTAAGATCGGTCATGATCAATTTCCCTTCTTGTTTAATGATGGATCAAAAATTTGCACACAAGGGCTTTAAATTTAATTCTCACACAAATATCTGCTGGAGTTTCTGTTACTGAGCTCTACACACTTGAAAGAGAGTTTAATCATGTGCTATGCATGCTCCCTTTTCTAGACGTGTGTGTGTGTGTGCATGTGTAATTCGTGGCAGTCTGTATGAGTGTGTGTTTGTGTTAAGACAGTACAGACAGTGTGACGAGCCCTCTCTGTTTCTTCAGGATGGACACGGCCTGCTCATGCGTGGCTCCCTCCAGACTCTCTCCATTCACAGACAGGATCTGATCTCCACGCTTTAGACGCCCGTCCACTGCTGCTGCCCCCTAAACACACACACACACACACACACACACACACACACACACAGGAGTGGCCAAAGCATACACTTAAGGATCAGCAAGGACTTCAGATTTTTTTTATTACACTAAACAATAAATGCCTCTTTGATATAAAAGCATACTATAAAACTGTATATGTATAACGTTTATATTACACAAACTGAGTCAGTTTATCTTAACAAGTGATGTATCACATGAATGGTGTGATATAATTTTTTTATTTTTTTTTTTTAGTAGAAAATCTAAATGTTGTGCCAGTCACAAACTTGCTATCTTTTAAAATCTTAGTTGTTTGTGTTCTAACCTGTACAAAAAACGAGTGACTCAACAACCCAATTTGTTGAGTCACTAAGATAGACAAAATAATTTCTGTAACTTTTTTCTCCTTTTATACTTGTGAGTCTTAGTGTACTAAAGTCCCCCCCCCCCAATGTGCCATCTCTTCCAATAAAAATATTAAAAAAAATAAATAAAAAATCTTAGTTGTTCACTAAAGTACTAAGTTTCACTATGTTCCAAGTCACATCACACTATATTCAGACTTAGAATTAACATTGGTCTTGGTTGATGGGACACGAATGGACTAATTACAGGTGTGAAAAGCATCGAATGTGTTTTGTGATTCGTTGACACTTGTGGAGGTGGTCTGGGACACGTGCTACTGACAGCAGTACATTTTCTTTGTGGGAATGCATCTCCTACAGTATCAAAAGATCTCCTCATCACTGGTGTAGCCAGGTTGGCCGTTGTTTTTTTGTCTGCATACATTTTTTGTCCACAGACATTTTACTGTCTGTGGACTGAAATGTTTTGCATACATTAACTTCATTACATTGCACCACATCATATCCAACATCTGGCAGAATCTATAGCCATGAGAATTATTTTTTGTCCTGTAGACCAAAGGTGGCACAACATACAATTATACAGATACATTTAATAAACTGCAAACTCAATCTGATGACTACAACCCACTCCACAAAAGTTGGGACATTCGACTGTTTACCACTGTGTAACACCACCTTTTCTTTTAATTACACTTCTTAAGGATTTGGGAACTGAAGACACCAGTTGGTTAAGTTTAGTAAAAGGATTTTCCTTATTCATCCATTATGCATTTCTTCAGCTACACTACTGTACTGGCCTTCGTTGCCTTAATTTGCGCTTCATAATGCACCACACATTCTCAATCAGAGACAGGTCAGGACTGCAGGCAGGCCATGCGAACACCTGGACTCTCTGCTTACACAACCATGCGCTTGTAATCTGGGCAGAATGGGGTTTGGCGTTGTTCTGCTCTGGATGGCAGCATATGTTGCACCAAAATGTGTACATATCTTTCTGCATTAATGGTGCTTCCGAGGGCTGGTGCACTGACACACCCCGATATCATGACAAATGCTGGCTTTTGGACCTGACGCTGATAACAGCTTGGATGGTCCTTTTCCACTTTGGTCGAGAACACAACGGCTGTTTTGTCCAGAAACTATTTGAAATGTTGACTTGTCGGACCTCAAAACATGATTTCTCTGTGCTACTGTCCATCTCAGATGAGACCGAGCCCAGAAAAGTCAGCGGTGCTTCTGGACAGTGTTGATGAATATCTTTTGCTTTGCATAGTAAAGTCTTAACTTGCATCGGTGGATGCAGCGGCGAATGGTGTTGACAAACAAAGGTTTACCAAAGTATTCCCGAGCCCATGTTAGGATATTCATTACAGACTCATGACGGTTTTTAAGACAGTGATATCTGAGGGATCAGAGATCATGTGCATTCAGAAGTGGTTTTCGGCCTCATCGCCATTAGACAAAATTGCCCCGTCCCAACTTTATTGGAACGTGTTGCATACATCAATTTCAAAATAAATGTTTATCTTCAATAAACTATGCAGTTGATTAGGTAAAACATCAAATACCATGTCCTTCTACATTTATTGTTTAAATACAAGTCAAAGTACATTTACAAAATCACTCCTCTTTGTAATTATGCATTTTCCATACTGTCCCAACTTTTTCGGAATTGGGATTGAAGTTTATCTACTTCTAGTTAAATTTAATGTAGAAGAATGTCTGTGAAACAAGTTAGTTCCTGTTAGCATTTAAGTTTAAGTGCCAAGAACTCCTCCATACTTTAGACTTTCCCATGGTGGAAAACTTTACCTCTGACTGTTATAAAGTGTTGACACTGGAGACTCCTCCCATGAATGTTAAATAAATGTCTATTACAGAAAACATCACCATATCAACAATTACACGTTTGTTACATCATAGCATGTTTTTAATCCATTTATTATTAGTCTTAGATTGTGTGTCCTGCACAGCCGAAACACATAAGCAGTATGTATATTCTGAGAAAAACTTGCACTCACTGAACACTTTATTAGGAACACCTGTACACCTACCCATTCATGCAATTATCTAAACAGCCAATCATGTGGAAGCAATGCAATGCATTAAATCATGCAGATACGGACCAGCAGAATGGGGGGAAATGTGATCTCAGGGATTTTGACCATGGCATGATTGTTGGTGCTGGTTTGAGTATTTCTAACTGCTGATCTCCTGGGAATTTCCCCACAGAGCAGTCTCTAGAGTTTACTCAGAATGTTTCAATAATGAAAAAAAAATACCCAGGGAGTGTCAGTTCTGTGGACAGAAATGCCTTGTTGATGAGGGAGATCAATGGAGAATCTCCAGACTAGTTTGAGCTGACAGAAAGGCTACAGTAACCCAGATACCCACTCTGTACAATCGTGGTGAGCAGAAAAGTATTTTGGAACACCCAACACTCCAAACCTTGAGGCAGATGGGCTACAACAGCAGAAGACCATGTCCAGTTCCACTTCTGTCAGCCAAGACTGCAGTGGGAATCCATGTACCCAAGCTGCCTTGTGTCAACAGTTCAGGCTGGTGGAGGTGGTGTAATGCAGTGGGGAATGTTTTCTTCGTACTTTGGGCTTGTTAATACCAACCAATCATTGTTTGAATGGCACATACTGTTTATTGTTGCTGACCAAGTGCATCCCTTCATGGCTACAATTTACCCATCTTCTAATGTCTACGCCCAGCATGATAATGCACCATGTCACAAAGCAATCGTCGTCTCAAACTGGTTTCATGAACATGACAATGAGTTCAATGTTCTTTAGTGACCTTCCCAGTCACTGGATCTGAATCTAATACAACACCTTTGGGATGTGGTTGAATGGGAGATTTGCATTATGAAAAGTGCGCCTGAAAAATCTGCAGGAATTGCAGTGATGCAATCGTGTCAAAATGAACCAGAATCTCAAAGGAATTTTTCTAACATCTTATGGAATCCATGCCACGGAGACCTGAAGCTGTTTTGAGAGGAAAGGGAGGCCCTACCCAGCATTAGTACAGTGTTCCTAATAAAGTGTTCGGTTAGACAATATTGATATATGTTTTGAATAGTTTTCCTCCCACATACCAATAGTAACAATCACTCTATATATGACAGAATTAACAAAAATTGATCATGTTCCAGTGTTAGCAAAATTCTGTAGCTATATTTCAAAAGGCATCAAACACATAGAGCTCATAAAGAACCCACATGCAACATGGCAAAAAGAGAGTTCCTCAACAGTTGTTTTCTTCCTAAAGGGATTTTATTTGGAATCCTCTCTGTTAATGATAAATACACAAAACATTTAATGGTTCTTACAGAGGAACAAAGCAAAGAGCTGTTCAGAGTTATTTTTTTCCTCAAAGAACCTTAAAGAACATGATAAGCATTGGGGAGTAAAGTGATTCTGATGTTGAATCTGATATCAGCAGGGATGTTATGTCTGACTCGTGTGTGCCCCCTTCTGGTTGCTGGTGGTTGTAGTACAACCAGAACAAAGCACACACTTCTCTTTATCCCTCTTGTTCTAGTAATATCACATTTTAGCTTGACCAAAATTGGAATCTTTTAATTATCTTTTTTTGGTCAGTTCGTTTCATACATTTTTTAAAAATTATATTTATGCTCTATAGATGATATTGAGAGACATGTGAACTTAAGAGCGCTGATGTAAAACTAATATGACTGGTGTGTAATTCAGAAACAAAAAAGATGATCCAGTATTCCATCTCTAATATACACACAACACATGCCATCAGATGGTGAGACATAATATAGATAGATAGATAGATATAATATGTAGATTCATGTGTGCATGTTAGGACACTGTACAATGTTTGTACCTTGCTGAAGACAGTTTTGATGTAGATGGGCAGGTCTCCATGTGGACTTCCGAAGCCACCCACAATGCTAAAGCCTAGCCCTTCAGAGCCCTTCTCCAGAGTGATGCTCTTTGGCTTGGGTGTTCTGTCACAAAACACAAACATTTAAAAAAATATATATATATTTCAGGATATACGATTATACATATGCAACTATACACTCACTGGCCACTTTAAAAGGATTCGCTGCTCATGCATGTAGTTATCCAATCAACAAATCATGTGGCAGCAGCACAGTGAATTAAATTAGGCAGATACGGGTAAACAGCTTCAATTCATGTTTATATCAAACATCAATATGGGGGAAAAGTGTGATCTCATTGACTTTGATTATAGGCCTGGCTGTTGGTTTGAGTGTTTCAGAAACGGATGATCTATGGGGATTTTCACACACAACAGTCTCTAGAGTTTGGAAACACCTTGTTCATGAGCGAGGTCAAAGGAGAATGGCCAGACTGGTTCGAGCTGACAGGAAGGCTACAACAACACAATAAACACTCTTTACAACTGTGGTGAGCTGAAAAGCTTGCTGGATGGGGGAAAAACAGCATGAGAAACTGAAATGCTCAAACTCTTTAAAAGACGTTCCCTTGGTGGATCATTTGAATGACAGCCAGAAACATACAGTGATAGAAAATTCATCAACGCCTTCTGACAAATCAGATCCACAACTTCAACACTACTACTGATGGATAAGAAAAAAAAAATTGTATTTCACAATAAGTCACAAATGCATTTTAGCATATTTGCATTTTACTGCTTATGTAATACAAATAAAGTCTTCACTCAAGTGGTGGAAGGCAAGTATGGAGTACTTGATGGGTGGGTTTTCCCAGTAAACAGAGGAGTGTGACTGGTGGAGAGTCTCAGAACTCACTCTGGCTCTGTAGTCGGGGTCTCAGGGTTGGTGCTCAGCGTGGAGCTTGAGGACATGCTCTCCACCTGACTGGCGATGGCGCTGATGTTAGTATCTGCAATCACCTGTCAGACAGACACACAGAAAAATCATCAAACATCCTGAGAAAAATGTGCCTTAAAAACACACACATAGCTGTATATTCAACCACTGTCAAAACAAACACACACACAAGTATCCTGCTAAAATACAGCAAAAGCTGCTCTGGCATCAAAACTCATATCAGTGAGTCTGAAGGCATGTGTGCTATAAAGATGACTGTATGCATGCGATAACGTGCATTTGTTAATGTAATGTGTGTTGGGCATTGAAATGCACCCCTTTAATCCCTCCTGTCCTGGGTGCCACGCATACGATTGTTCTACAGACAGACGCTGCTTCAAAGACATCGATCCTCTGACAAACACTTCCTCTGACAAACACTACTCATCAGCCCCCCCATCTCCATTCTCCTGCTTCAATAAAGGATTTTTCCCCCTTTTGGTGGCATTTCATTGCTTTATTTTGCCCACACATCAATTAAACCCGATGACTGCAATGACAGTGGCAGCGCGGCGAAAAACTCTCATTTCCATATTTAATTAACGTCTAGGCAATTAAAACTAGAACACACAACAACAAACAAAAGCTAATTAAAGAATGACTCGGCCAGTTTGTGAGAAAAAGTGAGGAAACATTCCCTTGCCATCATGTTCATTTATCTCACGGAGAGAGAGAGAGAGAGAGAGAGAGAGAGAGAGAAATTGTGGAAATTTTTAAAAGAACATCCAGAGAAATCATATCCAGTTACTATATGGTCTCTGTGAAAATGACTGCATACCTCTATGAGCCAAAACAATGTAAAAATAATCAAATAATCACAGTAAATATTGAGATGTCATGTGGCATTTGACACATGGGGAAAACTGGGCTAATTCCACATGTACCTGCTATTGAGAGAAAGAGATGAGAGGACATGCACGTAAATGAGCAGGAATGGACGTGGTAAAAAGTGAGAAAGGGAGAGAGAGAGAGAGAGAGAGAGAGAGAGAGAGGGGTAAACAGTAATTGGTCTCCTAGCTGGTGTAATCAGCAGCATGCAGGCAGGGCTCCCCCTGTTTGAAAGCTCGCTGCATTCCTCCTGGAGCGCGGAAGATAACGGTGCATTTGCATAAAGGCTCGGGATTATCTGGCAACCCGTGCTCAACTGCCGCACAGCTGCTGAGAGCTGATAACAGCACAGTGACACAGCACCAACCCTCACACACTACAATAAATCCCCCCCCCCCCACACACACCACACACACACAGAGAGTACTGTATAGCACACACATATACAGTCAGTGATCAGCACACAAACACAATTCTATACGTTCACCTATACACAATCACATACACAACCTCCCTCTTTCCCACATGCATGTACCTACACACACTTTCTGGAACGTTCACACTTTTTCATACAATCATGCATGAATGGACCAAGCAGTGCCTCAGACACACAGACAGAAAAAGCTTCAGGACATACAGGTGGGTGATGGAACGGACACAAGATTTACAGTAGACTGAAAAACAGCATGACTAGATACAACAAAAAAAAAGTAGACTTGAATTAAATGCTATATCAAATGTGAAAGCAGCATCATGCATGAGCAATGAAGCTAAAGAATCATTTCAATGCAAAGAGCATAAAGGAAATTCAGAGATTTGGGTTCGAGCCGCAGCGCTCTACAGTCATGCTGCAGTACATGGAGAATACATCATTTAAATGCTTCTTCCTCAAATTCCATCACACAAACACACTGCTACAGAGAGAAAAAGACTATATTTCAGATCATAATTGGTGAATGTTACAGTATACATGGCGTACATAACGTTTATGAAAATGTAATTTAACAATTACTTCTGACTTCCGACTATTTTGAAATCAATTTAAAGTTGTAATGCTCTTAGCAGAGACTATATCTGGTCACAATATAAAATAAGAGAGTTAAAAAAAATTCTACTACCCATCAGTAACTCCGGATACTATTATGAAGTCATTGTGGATTTTTTTTTTGCACAGGGCAAGAGACATTAAATTATTATGCTTAAACATGAGCACTTTCACTGAAAGACAGACAAACAGCACTATATGTGCATTTTTTGGCCCTTTGTGTTATTTGTATTGGACAATGTTTGCTTAGTCTATTTATGTATAGTTTGTCCAAAGGCATTTTGAAAAAAAAAAATCCATGACCTAGAAATAATCTACATTATTCATGTTTACTTCTCGACCACAGCTGAGGACATGTTATGGAAGTGCCAGTGATGCAGGTTGAAATAAATTACCCCTAATGCACACAAAATCTAGGGAACAGTTCCCCAAATGTGATCACTTGACATGGCTGTGGGTACCTACAGTCTGGTCTAGAAAGAAATCAGCCTCAGTCTCTACTTCATGTTATTCTGTGTATTTTTCTTACAAGCATTAAGAGCTCTTGTTTATGGTTCCAGAAAAAATCACTTGTTAACAGTAAATAATTTGATGCGGATGCAAAACACAAAATCTTACATCAATGTCTTTCGATCTTTGAAAATAGGGGTGTCCAAAAAAGATGAGTAAATTGTAATAAGTCAGAAAGAGAAAGAAATGCACACCAAAAACAAATAAAAGGTGCTGTGTTACAAACCAATCTAGCAGCAGTGTAAAAAGACTTAATGTTCTTAATGTTCTAGTAAAAGGCCCATATAAATCACTCCAAACCAATTGTTTCCTCACCAACTCTTCATCTCCATTTGAGATTTACAGCCAGTCTGTTTTAATGTGTGGAAGAGGAACACTAATTTACACTTGACAGATCTGCACTGGTGTGTAATTGTGACTGCTGTCATGGCAATTTGGCACAGCGTGACAGTCATTCTCCATGTTGTGCACAGAAAAACTTTTGCAACTAGTTTTTATTTTTTTTTTGATAAGGGTTCTTTATGCTGTACATTCATCAATAGAACGTCCATAGCCTCAGTTGCAAATACTCTCAAAAAATGTGTGCTGTACTAATAGGTTTACTATATTATTTACTAATAATGTTTTTTTTTGTACAGATATCTAAAATGCAACCTAATGCTGAACAGACTATCTAAATGCAATTCAAGTCAGTTCAGTTTAATTTGTATAGCGCTTTTAACAATGGACATTGTCCCAAAGCAGCTTTGCAGAAATATACAGTACTTTGCAAAAGTTTCAGGCACATGCAAAGAAATGCTGTAGAGCAAAGATGCCTTCAAAATAATGAAACTAAATGTTTCTACATTTTAAAAAAATACTGTTAAAAGCAGTAAACCCTAGTAAATGAAACAAAGTCAATATTTGGTGTGACAAAAAAATAAAAATAGTAGTCTCCAGTAAAATTAGTACAGTTTTATAAAGAAATTGTAAATTGCTGCAAGTTTTATTGAGCATCTTGCAGAACCAATCACAGATCTTCTGGAGACTTTGACTGTCAAACTTGGTTCTTATTTTTGCTGCAAAACGCAGCAGCCTTCATCGTGTTTTTTGTCTGAAAACTGTCTCTTCTGTAATATACTCCTGCTTACATAATGACATACAAACATTTTTCTTTTGTGCTTTCTTTTAATTTTATGTTAGAAAACTAATGTTTTGGAATCTAAAATGTTTTTGTACTGACTTTATAATGTAGAGGTCATAAAATAAAAAATCTACAGCAAAGTTTGTACAAAAAAAATAAAATAAAAATAGGGTGCCTAAAACTGTTGTACAGTTCTGTATATATTCAGGATATACATTTTAAATGTATGCATTTATCCCTAATGAGCAAGCCAGAGGCGACGGTGGCAAGGAAAAACTCCCAGAGACGACATGAAGAAGAAACCTTGAGAAGAACCAGACTCAAAAGGGAACCCACCGTCATCTGAGTGACAACAGATAGTGCGAGTATAAAAAAAAATCCTCTCAGGTTTAAATGAAATTATATAAAATCTTTCACAGCTAATGTAAATTTGCCATCTCTCACATGCAGGTAACATCCTACAAGCGTGAGCTTCGGGGATCAGGCATATACCTGTAAAGCAATGTTGCCATAGGCATTTTTCAGCATGGTGACCACCTCCCCGTGAGACAGACCATCCAGAGAACGAGAGTTAATGCTCACAATACGGTCGCCCACCTACACACACAGAGAGAGAGAGAGAGAGAGAGAGAGAGAGAGAGAGATATAATTAACACACAACAAAGATATAATTATGAGGAACACAAACCCATGCATTTGATTCATCAATTCCTGTCCGATGCTATTCAGAGCAGTGGAGTTCACCTTTTCTGCTACACAAAGCTAAATCAATAACACTTCTTCTGTCTGTACACAGAGACAGAGAGCTAAAAGGACAGGGGTGAAAGTTGAACAGGAGGCGGGTTTGTGTGTTATAACCTTGAGGCGGTGGGTCCTGGCAGCTACACCGTTAGCCTGGATCATGGCGATGAAGATGGGGATGTCTCCCAGTGGACTGCCCTTTCCGCCAGCTATACTGATCCCCAACGCATCAGTCGGGCCCTGTGGGGAAACACACAAACACACACACCTCATGAAGCCTAACTCACAGGAGAAGCTTTCAAAATCACTCAGCTGGTGAAGTTTTAGAAGAAAGGGTTGGGTTCTTACACGAGTGATTTCCACTGTGCGTAGGCCTGTTTCAACTACTGAAATGACACAAAAAGCACACAAAATAAACTCAATACAAATCTGAATAACTTATGAGTAAATATCTTCTATGTGCTAAGTAAAATGAGACAAATGTATCTTAAGAAGACATTTGAGAGATGACAATGAATACTATAGATCAGTCCGTTCAGGTTTCCTGACTTGGCATCTGTAGTGCAAGAAATGTGAATATCACAGTAGTCTTATAGGTCTGCTTAATCATCATAAGAACCACCATTAAAAACCACCAGAAACCCAATGAAAACAAAACAAGTAAGTCTAGAATGAGTCACGGGTTACCTGTTAAACCATCGGAACCCTTTAGAAGAACACCTACAATAACTCAATCATCATTTCAAAACTACCAGGACGCCATTGTTTTGTATGTGTAGTGGCCTGGGAAATCCCTTCACATGCTAACATTTTTACGCTTTCTATTTTGCATACATCTCAATCACAAGTAATGTTAAGTATTTTACATTCATGTTATCTCTACAAGGAAAATGCAAGAGAACTGCATTTACAAATTCTGACTGCACTGAAAGACATTACTACAATGATTTAGTACCTGCTATATCCTGAATTAATTTGCATTTAATTTAACGTATAATAAATATTATATAAAAAAATAAATATGACCACTCAATTCATCAAAGATTATACGCTAAATTTATATTATAAGTTTATGACGGGAAACAAGTCATCATTTTGATCGCAAGCATCATTCACATCAGTCTCCAAGGTCTCAGTCATGACATTTGACGAACACAAGCCTCATCCTTGTCTCTTCACTCGACTGACTGTTGCATCATTGTTTGGAATAAGCGCTGATTAATTCAGGACATTTTCTTATGTTGGCTGAATTTCCCTTTTTAGGATTAACATCCAAACATTACAGCTTTGACTGCTGCCATCTCTACAGTGTCAGAAATGGTGTGCATCATTTATAATTTGGGCGGCTGTGGCTCAGGTGGTAGAGCGGGATGTCCACTAATCACAGGGTTGGCGATTTGATTCTCGGCCCACGTGACTCCACATACCGAAGTGTCCTTGGGCAAGACACTGAACCTCAAGTTGCTGCTGATGGCAAGTTAGCACCTTGCATGGCAGCTCTGCTTCCGTGACTGTGTGTGTGTGTGTGA
The DNA here is from genome assembly GCA_012411365.1 of Ameiurus melas. Lineage (NCBI taxonomy): Eukaryota > Metazoa > Chordata > Actinopteri > Siluriformes > Ictaluridae > Ameiurus > Ameiurus melas. The sequence continues at coordinate 16,653,424 of CM022762.1, forward strand.
ATGAGTGAATGAGACACAGTGTAAAGCGCTTTAGATAAAAGCACTATAAAAGTGCAGACCATTTAAACAGCTGGTATTTACAGTATCATTTACAGCCGTGTTTGTTAAACCAGTTCCTCATCTACCAAATGATGATCACTGCTGAAATATGTTTAAAGGGTTAATACATGTTACTACACCTTTCAGGGAAAATACGGCGCATTTGTGTTTACTTAAAGGTACACAAGGTGTCAAAGTTCGTTAGAGACAGAAAAATACAATTGAGGTCAAAACCTGATTTTCCCTCATGTTTGGCTGTTTGCCAGAATTTAGCCACAATAATATGTGACAGGGTTTCCCAGACCATCGCACATATTGGTTAACTAAAATACTGTAGTGTAGATAGTTTAGTGTATGCAGCCATTCTAACAGTATCACGTGTATCTCTGCTCTTTCACGTAATTATCCAATCAGCCAATTATGTAGCAGCAGTGCAATGCACAAAATCATGATCATGTAGCTACACATCAACAAAATGGTGCAAAAACAAAAACATCCAATGAGTCGCAGCTCTGAGGAGAACGCACAGGCACGTTAGAAATTACAGGAAGTTAACTCAGATAACCACTGTTTACAACCATAATGAGCAGAAAAGCATCTCAGAACACATTACACCTTGAGACAGATGGGCGACAACAGCAGAAAACCCCACTGAGTTCCGCTCATGTCAGCCAAGAACGGGAATCTAAGGCTTCACTGAGCACAGGCTCATCTAAACGTGAGGGTTGAAGCCTGTGTTCACTGCACCCTCATTTTTATGTCTTGGCTGACATGAGAGGAATCTGATGTAGTCTTCTGCTGTTGTACACATCTGTCTCAAGGTTTGACGTGTTTCTGAGATGCTTTTCTGCTCACGAAGATCGTAAAGAGTGTTTATTAGTTACAATCAGTTTTGGCCATACTCCTCTGATCTCTCTCATCAACAAGGACAGAACCAACAGACTCACCATTCAATTCATTAACTGAAGCACTTGGCCTGTATCTGCATAATTTTATGCATTGCACTGATGCTACATGCCTGGCTGATTGGTTAATTGCATGGATGTGCAAGTGTACATGTGTTCCTATAAGTGGCTGGTTTACAGTATAAACAGGTACCAGAGCTCTTGCTGTTGGCCTCGTTTCCAGTTCTCTTTGTGCTGCTGGGTAACTGGCTGGGTTGTGGAGCAGTAGGAGGAGCCATGGGGGACACAGCATTGCTATTGGTCATATTACATGCATGACTCTGGAAACAGAAGAAGGACAGGGAATGAGCACTAAGCTTAGCAAAGGTAAAACATTATACATAAACAGAATACACATATGCACACATCACATTTACACATGTACCATACAGTAGTTACTCATGCAAGTGAATGGCCTTATTCTTACAGACAACAGAATACAAAGCCAGGACAAGTTAGCACATGCATGAGCAGACATTGCTGTATAACAGCGATGCGTGCTGTACGTTCAGTACCAGAAAACAGTCCCATGGTGGATTATGCGGGGTCCAAATGGTGGTCAATGCCACAGCTTGGTTTGGCGTTAGTGGTTAGAGTTTGGAGTGTGTCAAACAGGGGGCATGCAGAGTCAGGAGCGTGCAGTGAGGATCCCACCCTTGATTTACACACCTGGCTTCCCTGGGAAGTGCGTCTGGAGGAGATCCAAGAGGCAGCCTTCAGCCGGCCCAACTCTAGCTGCACCATTCCCCTGGCACACTGCATCAGGGCATAGTGCATGGTATGTGACTGATGCACTCGCATGCAATAATGAACACACACATACACACATGTGTATGCATGCCACTGTTGTAGTCATCTACTCTCAAGCTCAAATTGTGTCTAAAGTGACCAGCTGTCTAGTCAAAGTCCAATCAAAAGTTGGTGCTATACATGATTTTAGTTATGCATACATTAGGTGCCTGATCTGTGTACATCATGCTCATCCAGTGTGTTGCTCGTGCACATCATCAGAAATTAACTCTACAAATATAAACATGACTAGTGAGGGCAGTACACCACAATATGATGCAATGCTAGTAGTAGCCGTGTCAAAAAATACCTGCTTTTCTACTACTTGACACTACCTGTAATTATATTACTCATTTCAAGTGCATTTTGGACATGATTTTCCCTACAAAACATTTAATTAACCTCTTATGTCCGACTTATGTCTGCTATGCCCAACTCAACACATGTTCTTCTAGTTCACAGCATATCAGCTACGCTTCTTTTTAAGGTATTTTACCACAGCTAGATTGAATTCACAAATCTGAATAGAAGGCGTTGATTAATTTTCTATTTATTGTCAGCAGTTCTGACCGTAGTGCCGGCTGTAATTCAAATAACAGGTTACAGTTTCTTCAACTAACAGCTCTGTTCCTTTTAAAAGCACATCCTGCCATGATTAATTCCTTACATATTATATGGTGGCAGGTTTTGAAGCTAATCTAACTGTACCTGTATGTCACTCCTCTCACTAACAGTTTGCAAATGGACATGGAAAGGTGCCATTCAGAAATGTGTTCTAGCTATGTACTGCCCCCCAGTGGAGAAGACTGCACATCCATCAGATGTGTAAAATATATGCTCATAAGTATGTGAACAATGCTGCAATGCTGTACTCAGTCACATTCACGTCAAGGCCAAAGCCTTACAGTATTACAAAACACTTCTGTAACCTGTTTACACACCACAGCATGCAATCTTTATTTAAAAAAAAAATAAAAATCCATGGTTATCCATGTCACAAGTTATGAAAACTGAAGTAGATCAATGGTCAGGACTTTGCTGGGTGTGCAGTAATGGAAGTGTTACAGCAGTGCAAGTCTGTCAATCTTCCTCTCTATTTCTCACACACACATATTTCATCTAATACCTCACACTCTACCCCAGATGTATCTCCAGCATGTATCGACTGCACATTTACAGATAGTGTGGGGCTGCCAAGTGGAACTCTAATTATGAGTGAGCTGACTTCCAGTAGAGCCAAAGTCAAGTAACAAGTATGGAATTCGAAATACTGGAAAACACCACCTCTAGCAAGAACACACGTCTGCTTCATGAACAGAGCAAATCATGTTAGAAGTACATTAATATAATTATCAATACAGGAATGTTTACTAACATTTTTAATAAATGACATAAAATATAATATTAAATGAATAATATTCTACAATGAACATTCGGTATTTCCTGATTTGATATCCACAGGCTTCACATGAATTCCACATCAGTGACACCAATAATGGGGCAATCCTCACTATACACACACATCGATGGCGACACCTTGTGGCTGCTTAAGCAACTGCCTTGTAGCCAGCTTTGACTAAATCTCCTCTAATCCGGTCTGGGCTGTGGTCTGTTATCACTGGTGGTGTTGTAAGCAGGGCTTAAGACTTTAGGCTGTGCTTACCTTAAGGACAGCAGCAACTGTCTCCTGAGAAGCTCGTCTCATGTCCTCTCCATCCACAGACAGGATCTGGTCTCCCTGCATGAGCCTGCCATCCACATCAGCTGCACCACCTTTAACCACATCAGAGATGAAGACACCTGTGCCGTTCCTGCAGAAATGAGAGAGAACATGGAGAGCGTAGGTGAAATAATGTAACGATGCCGTTTCTTCATCGCAGTAGGAATGGGCAATATAACAAATATGTTTGAAGGGAATTTGATGATCCTAACCAGCATTCCGCAAAAAAGTTGCTATTTTAAAGTAATAAAAAAAATGTAATTAAATATAATTTTACATTTTTAAAGATTCAGTACACAATTTTAAAATCAATTAAGCTGTTTCTATTCAAAGTTTATAATTATAATATATTGTAATAGACACATTATCTGGGGGAAAAAAAAATTCTGACATAATTTATCACAATATTATTATTACACTGTCATACCACCCAGCTCTATATACTATGACTTATGTGTTATTGCTGCTCTGATATCATGGACACATCACTGTGTTTCATGCCGTGGGTTTGTTACTGAGGAATACCAAAACATGTTAATGGGGTTTTCAGGACTAGGACGTAGACACTTCTCAGATGACATTAGCATTTCTCAAATGTGATTTACAAAAACTGAGCTCAATCATATAGACTAATCCCAAAGAATGGAGTGGAGCTAACCTCTGAAACATTGGCCACCCACCTCTTGCCCACGATGCTGAGGCCAAGACCACGGCCGCTCTTCTTCTGCAGTTCCACAGAGAACACATCCAGGTTCTCCTCATCACGGTATTGCGCTTCATCCCGCAGAACCGTCAGACGCACTTTAGCAGGAGTCTGTCTCAGAGCTGTGATGGCGTCCTCGTGAGCTACACTGCGCAGGTCCACGCCGTTCACCTACAGAGGACGATACAGTGCATTAACAACAGACCTTCAGACAATAGAAAATATTCAGTCTTTAGTTACAATTAGTTAGTTACATTTCTAGACACTCAAAGTTCTTTACTTAGTATGGGGGGGTCTCCTCAACCACCACTAGTGTGTAGCATCCACCTGGATCATGTGACAGCAGCCATAGTGCACCAGAACACCCTCCATACACCAGCTATTGGTGGAGAGTAGAGGAGAGTGATGTAGCCAGTTCAGGGATGGGGATTATCAGGGGGCCATGATAGAGAAAGACCAATGGAGGAATTTCACCAGGGGTAGGTTATACCCCTACTTTTTTTTTATGAAAATAGTCCTTGGATATTTAATGACCACAGAGAGTCAGGACCTCTGTTTATCATCCAATCTGGTGCTGTTTTTACAGTAGTCCCCATCACTATACTGAGGCATCAGGCCCCACACCCCCTGTTGGCCTTTTTTATGTATTACAGAGTATAAACTGAATTAAAGATGACACAATAGAAATCATAAAAACAATTTGTATTTGTTTAAACTAACCAGGTAAAAGTTTAAATATGACAGTTTTTTCTGCCAGTGGCCACCGACCTAATGACAGGGTAGAGCTAATCAAACAATCTGCAGAAACATTTTTCTGTAACAGATCAGACTTCCTGGGCGTAAAACCAGCCTGCTGTACTAATTTTATCCTGCAGATGGAAGCACTTCTTCAGGCTACTGCAGACCAATGGGGTTCAGTAAGGGTTGGTTTTGGGAGGATCATGATTACAGATTCGCTTTCACCCAAACACAATCCTGTTCAGTGACTCTTCTTTTCCTTTACTCTTCTCAGGAATGTTCATTTAATTACTGTATAGTTTGCATTTTTCCACTCAATGCAAACTTTAGACCACTTGGTCAGATGGATCACAGAGAAGTTCCTCAGTTGGCACAATAATAGAATCTGGTTCAGACAAAAAACACAGGTGTGTGAACACCCCTACCATTTTAGGAGCAGTGTTCTTACAATGAAATATATTTGTGATATGGCTCTTCCTTTCTGTCTCACCATCTCGCTTTTTAGGTTTTTTTCCACCTCAGTTTCTCTTGGCACTCTCACCTCCAGTATCTGGTCTCCAGCCCATAGTCGGCCGTCCCGTGCTGCTGCTCCCTCCTCATATACCTCATGGATCACTATAGCATCCTGTAAATAGAGATGGAGAGAGAGAGAGATTGAGAGAGGGAGTGAGAGAGAGATTGAGAGAGAGAGAGTGAGAAGACGGATTTCAGTATTACATTCTCTTGTTCAGTGATTTATTTAACAGCACCTTAAACCTGTCAAAAATATAATCTATTATAATACTAATTAATAAACATTTTTTGTTTTTTATTAACTAACTCATTCAGACAGCTAGCCAGCTCAGCATGCAGGTTCTGTGGCTATGTTTTGACGTTTTTATCATCCATTGATTATTACTATATTGAACATGATTGGTTTGAATTAGAGATGGTATGATATCACTTTCTCTGATACCACAGACACTGAAACCTTGAGTACCAGCAGATACCGATACCCATCCAATATTATTTTCTTCAAAAACTACATAGCTGTAAAGGTATGATACATTTCACAGTTTACCACACACTATTTAACGCAAAAAATCACTTACATTGTAAATTTTATAAATAGAATAAAATATAAAGTATAAATATAATAAAAGCAATCCTAACACAAGAAAAACATGTTTTTTTATATGTAAACATTTCCAGCTCCAAAAATACATTTGTGTTCCATATCCAATCTGATATTTCTTCTCGGATATCTGATGCAGCATTTTATTTTTTATTTTTTGCTGGTATTCTTTTCAGCTCTATACGTGTACTGGGTATTGAATCGGTGCCATATATAATTTGACACAGTTTGTTGTTGTTTTGCTAGATCACAAAACAACATTCCAAAACATTTCCTCTTTTTTTTTAAACTAAGAAAACTTTTTTTGCTTTGTTTTTTACTGCATTCTGTACATGTTCTGCATCTATATAATCAGAATAATCTGTCCAAAAAAAGCGCTAACCATTCAAGCAATAACATTTTGTGATCAAGGTTTGGATAAACGTGTCTGCAAGTCTAAGTCAATATACAAAATACATAAATTAAGACAAAGACACCGATAGAAATCGTCCTCTTCCCAGAGAAATGTCAAAACCTTAGAGAGAAACACAGAAACAGTTCTCACCTTTTTCAAATGAGATGGCCTGAATACCTGGGGGCTATTTTCTGTCAGATCAGAGCAGGTATTCTGTGAGCCCAGCTGTCCAACTAAGCTGGAATGAGTGGAATACTGATTGTAGCTCAGTGACTGTGTGCTGCTAAAACCTTGAGCCACATGTACAGTCCATAGAGTGAGGGTCAGTGGGAGCAATATGGAGAAAGAAGGGGCTACATGGGATGCTTCTAAATAAACAAAACTTACCTGCAAGCCCTGTTTATAAGATGGAAATGAATGCAGCAGGAGTTACTTTCAACTGCTCTAATTGACCCTATCTGACTCTAAAGGTCAGTCCCACAAGCATATCTTGGTATCTGCCAAAGATTCAGCTGCTGATTTTGAGAGTTGATTATCCATGAAATAATTTCTGAAGCAACCTTCAGGCTTTGGAAGAAGGTTTGGGGCGGGGCTTCAATAATTCACCCTGATGTAAGGGAAAATGGAGGGCAAACCTATTGTGGTGTACAAGCCTTCTCTCAGAATCCATAGATAGCTCATTCTGAGGCAGAATACAAAGGCTCTACTGATAACTGCAATATAGTTATTCATTTAATTCCTCCTCAGGAACCACCAGCAATCTTTTCACTAATCTAACCTACGGCATGTTTTTGGGAGGAAACCACATAACCCAGAGGAAACCCACATCAATATGGGGAGAACACGTGAAACGTCACACAGACAATAACATGAGCTCAGTATTGAAGTGGAGACCCTGGAGTTGTGAGGCAGCAACACTCACTACCTGCTACACCCAATGTTAAAAACATCCTTGCTGAAATAAAGCAGTGTAGGATATTACTGTTAAACATTGCTTCAGACAACACCTTGGCTTTAAAATTGGTGTTTGCTTGAAAAGAAACATTTCCAAATGCAACTGTAAAAGATTTCATCCACTTGTTTCAAAATGAATCTTAGTAGTGCTGAATGCACTGCAGTCATACAGTGCTTCAGGGTCCAATTTCTAAAATTTTTATTTCCTGTACACTCCTGCATTTAAAGTCCAAAAATTTTTCATTCTGGATATTCCAAAGCAATATGTTCTGATTTTCGTTCTCATACTGACTGATCAGAAAAAAATGCCAGGGAAGAACACAAACTGCCAACAGTCCTCACTTGGTAAATGGTAATGGCAAATGATCTGCACCTATATAGCACTTCTTCAGCCTTAGTAGTTCCAAAGCGCTTTACATTGTCTCTCATTCACACACACCAACGGTAGCAGAGCTGCAATGCAAGGCGCTAACTTGCCATCGGGAGCAACTTGGGGTTCAGTGTCTTGCCCAAGGACACTTCGGCAAGTGGAGTCATGTGGGCCGGGAATGGAACCGCCAATCCAACGATTAGTGGACAACCCACTTTACTAAGCCAACTGTTCAGAACTCAAAAAACTGGTCTTCATTTACATCTAAAACAATCCAGCAATGGATATCAAATGTATTTTATTTATGGATGCCATTCTTAAAATTTTTGGATGACAAAATAAAGAACTTGACTAGCTGGATCATACAGGACTAGGTGAAAAGCAAAATACTGCAAAAATAAAGAACTTCTATGAATACTGCTGGTCTAAACTGTGAAAGTGGTCCATATACTTGTTTTAGTGAGCAAGAACAATGCAGGTCTGTGTCCCATACCAGCTGTGTGTCTTTGCCTCCGACGATACTGAGACCAAGTCCAGAGCGACCCTTAGAGATCTCTATCACAGTCTCCTGCCCTGGCACTATGGGACACGTAGCAGGGTCTGCAAACAAGGGAGAAAGAGAGGTAGAACAATGAAGACAAGAAAAAAGTGAGTGAGGGAGATAATCCAAGTGTGGAAATGGCTACTTGTGCTAGATGACACAGAAGGGAAAGTAATGTTATCTTCTGAGATACTACAACAGCCAGTGAGTAAAAGGTTTAAGAAATCAATAACAAATATGTATTTTTCCCCATTTAAGCATTGTAGAGACTGAAACATAAACATTAGAGAGAACTCCTGCTGCTAAGATCAATACATAATGATGAAGATTTACATTACAGAAGAGACACAGGGGTTCTGTTTATTTATTAGGGACTAAAATAAATGATTCAATTAAACATTTAGACAGTCTCAGCACGGTGTGGCTTAAAACCTAAATCTAAACTTAGATTTAGGACTTAATATGCATTTTAGTCAAAGTAATAATTCTCAGATTCTAGTGTCTAGTTCTACATAAGCTGTTGAACCACACACACACACACACACACACACACACACACACACACACACACACCCACCCACCAAGCAGTACAGGAACAGTTTTTTCTTAATAGTTTTAGTTGATCTGATCTGCATGTGTGCGTGTAAAAACATGTTAAGATAATACATGCTTGTTAGCTAAAGTAAATAGTGAAAAAGTAAGCGAAACATTTAAGTATTGTGCAAAAATAGCACTGGGCCGCATTTATTAATCTTTAAGTAATGTTTGCGTAACCCAAACGGAACTAAAATTTCTGTCAGCTTTTATAAAAGTTCAAGAAAATGCAGTTTTTCTTTATACTCATGTGTTGAATGCCAATCATTCATAAACACAGTTGAAATGACAAATAATAGATTTTCTTGGAGAAAGCAGCACCCGAAAAGCAAAAATCTGGAGCCAAATTATTGAAAAAGGTGAATTAAAAGAAAATGGTTTGACATAAAAATGTAGAAAGAGGATGCAGCTGTGCGTTATTAGAATGAAGCTCCATCTGAAGCTCTGATTTACATTTATTTATTTAGCAGACGCTTTTGTCAAAAGCAACTTACGAATGAGGAAATACAAGCAAAACTACAAATGCACAAGCCATTTAAACTTGACACTGTAATCCATATACAAAAGTGCAGTAACACATTGAAATTCATATGATTCGAAGTGGATCAATTGAGGTCTACATTAAATAGTCTGTTTATGCGTAAATTTACACACGCTCAGAAACATGCGTAGGACACAAATGTTTTTCTGAAATTATGGGATACCAAATGTCTTGGTGAATTTACAAATTTATGAAAAAATCAAATTGTACTCATCTTCGTTAATGGGGCAAAGTTTGTCTAAAACATTGTATACGCTCATCAAATAATCTGAAACAGACTTGCTTATGTGGTTTCTGACCTTTTATTAAACATTAGTTTTGTGATCGAATAACAGCAATCTTAAAGGCAAATCACATTCTTCTTTAGAATGCATCAATGCACAAAAGCATCAGACTGGAGGTGTAGGCCAAAGTTTCAATGACAATTATGTTAAAAGTGATGCAAATAATAACAGTAATAATATATTTCCAATTTGGTTTATTTTGCCCAACCGTTTTTGTAAGCCAGTGAGTGAGGTAGTTTGAACAATGCTAAACTGGTAGCTATATTTTTCCATTATATATTTTAAGCATTGTAGTACTAAAGAAGTAAAAGAAACATATCTTTAGATTTCTGGAGAAATGTGTGCATTTTAATTCTGGCTGAACTCGTACCTTTGCTGCCGCACTCAAAGTCAGGGCTTGTGCATGAAGGAGGCACTGGAGGCAAGAGTGCTGCCACATCCACAGAAGTTGATGGAAGCTTGCTGGAGTTTCTCAGGCTTTTGGCAAGGCTAGCAGTCTATAGACACAGACAAACAGATGCACACACACACAATGCTAATCCATTACCAATATCCCAAAAACTATTCCAATATTCCATCTAAACATTCATCATATTCTCACTTTCATCACCCCAAAGCAATGCTGCTTTATATTTCTCCCTTTCTATCTCACACAGGATTTTCATGTCCGCCTCACAGTGCTAAAATTACCCAACCCCAATATCCCATCTGAACACACTACCCCAGTATCCCATTTAAATGCTCATCACTTCTTTCCTTTGAACACCACAGGGATGCACAGTCTTCTTATTCGATCTTGCTTTCAATTCTCTCTCTCGCTTTCCCCTCACACACACACTCCTTTAAAACTGCATTTTCACTTTAATAACATAAAAAATTTAGTGTTCAACACATTGTAATATTAATCTGTCTATCATATTATACTGCCACAGACTGAGGAAGTGTCAGTAGTGCTACACAAACCCCAGGACGTAAAAATAATAACGAGAAAGCAAGATCATAATAAACAATAGCTTTTCAGGGATGTTTTTATTTTTCCACAGTAATGTTTACTTGACACTGATATTTAGGCAGATTTAATATTTAGGCAACCTAAGAGTCATGTTCAATTTTACGGTCTTTTGATACGCCTTCAATCAGGACTATTTTTTGCACCTCCAATACACTAAAATTAAACCTCAAATAGCTTCAGTCATGTCCATAAATATTTGGAGATTGACAGAGTTGTTATTTTAGCTGTCTACCATAGCATAAAGGACTTTAAAAAGTGCAGACTTTTAGCTTTAATTATTTGCATCCAAATAGGGGGAGTGGTGTAGGAATTAAAGCACTTTTTATTTATTTTTTTATTTTTTTAATAGTACTCAGGACCAAAAAGGACCAAAAGGGACCAAAATTAATGAGACAACTGGCTGCTCAGCTGTTCCATGGACTGGTGTGGGCTATTCCCTCATTATTTCACTTTCAAGAAAGCAAATAAATGGTCTAGAGCTGATTTCAAATGTGGCATTTGCATTTGGGATCTGTTGCTAACTCTCAATATGAAGTCCAATGAGTTGTCACTACCAGAGAAGAAAGTCATCATTAGGCTGAAAAAGTGTGTGTAAAACGACCCTGAAATTGGTTTTTCTGTAACAGTGTGTCATTCCTCTTGTACCACAGCAATTTACATACTGTCAGAGCCAAAATACTGTCAGAGCCATGTCATTATAGAAAATTAAATCAACACCATCTGACCCATTAGACAAAAAAAGCGATAGAAAACTGACCTCAGTAAATGTACATTTTCAGCACAGACAATTTGCTTATTGTAACTGAAACTAGATTGTAAGAGAATTAGAATTACAAATTGCTTTTGATATGCATTTTGCCAGGATCAAGCAATTCATTTAATTTAGGAATTATGCATTTGGAGTTATTTTGCACTATTAAAAGTGTAGCGGGGAAACTTATACATTTAAAACACACACCTTTTCCAATGGTGGTCTGGAAACATCCTCACTCACAGTCTCTAACTTTCGTTCTGAAGACTTTAGCTTCTAAAAAAAAGAATTGGGGGGAAAAAAAAGCTTCTCAAATTCACAAAGCAAAAAAACAACAAAAAAAACAACAACCACAAAGCAAAAAGTACAGCACAGTCTTTTCTTTGTTTGTCAAGGTGAAGATGTTAATTAAAGAAAACATCATTCACCTTAGAGGCAGCCTCGCCATCCTGGAGGCTCTTGACAACTGCCTCTGCAGACACTGCGCTCTCTGGAGTGGCCTCACTCGACTCCGGGATCTGGGGTCAAAATAAAACAGCAACGACTTCTCTTATAGTCACAACTAGGCCAGGCTTGTTCCCCCGAGCTCCATATAGGACAAAGAGGCATTTAACATATGGAAGGGAATGACAAATATTCTTCTGGTTTGAGAAATGAGGAAGAAGAGCTGTGTCAAAATAGAACCCAGACTGTTAATACACACTGACTCTGGGTTAAAGAACATTGTTTACTCACAGCAACAAAAAGTAAAATAATGAAAAAATTATTTATAAAGTTTAAAACAATCAAATAATGAGTACTAGCTTTTAGTAATACCAATCCTACATAAATATTGCTTACTAATAATGGCTTATATGGAAAGAAGCATGTGAACATCATTACATTGTTATAAATGCAATAACCTCACACTACTGTTAACTCACACTTTAGAGTAATGATGGAGATCTGTTATAACACAATTCATCCTCTTCAGTCTCAACAAATATTACATTCCAGATTACAATGGTTACTGGGTAGGTGGGGTTCGACTTTCATACCTGGAAGATTTAGTAAAACTTTAACGCTCACTCAAAACAACACTGAGTCACGGCTCAGTCACGGTGCACCTTTAAATTTAAAGAACAAATCATAACTAATAGGAACTTCCACAGAAAAAAAAGTATGCTTTAAAAATATTCTTGGTCTAGCCTGCTAAAATCCAATACTGATCTGGTTCTGTGTGGAGAAACTTTATCGGCACTATTTTAGCCAACACTTCAAGCAATAATTTATATACAGTATTTTCAACTCAATTTTTCTCAATCACGAATGCAGCACATGCAATTACCATGGATCATTATTTCCAAAAAACATTTGTTAAACACTAATTAATTCTTCAATTGAAATGCTATATTAAATCGGCCCTTTTGTAGATGGGACTACTTTTTCAGATGGAGGAATGTGAGTTTGTGTGTTACTAATGTAGTGGATGCCACGCAATATTTGTATTGCTCCAGAGAGAGAGAATATGTTATCAAAGACCTTCATTAGAGTATAACTAGTGTAGTTTGAATGTGTATTATGTAGTCACATAGAATAGTCATAGGCTCAAGAACTGTTGTCAGAATTCCACTATTTAGATTTTCAGCTTTTCTCAGTCTGGGGAATTTTTTCTGTCTATGGTACAGATGAGAGAGATAGAAATTAGGTTAAAAACAGAAGTATACTTTTAAGGCAGTGGTTTTCAAATATTTTATAATCACCCCTTTAACTGTGAAAAAACAAACACTGACACAGATGCCTTCAGTACAGATTTATTTACTATTTAAAAAAGGCCCATTATTTAAATGTGTGCAATATAAGTTAATGGAGTTTTGTAGTGTCTGAACTTTCCACCCACAGAATACAATTTTATCATTATTAGATAATAGAGATAGCACCAATGTTATATTCAGGATCCATATCACACTGATACCAGCAAAAACTGGTGGACTTTATGGAGTTACAGACACTACCCACTTAAAGGTTGGTGCCTGCTGTTGAATTTTATAATATCTTTATAACCAGCGACAGTTAATGGATAGCCGGAGGGGTGGGTTGTGGGTTCAATTTTGTTTTCCTTTGTATAAAAAGAAAAAAAATCGGTGAATATTTACTGCTGTTGCTCAATTTGTTTTTATTTTTGGGAAATGGTGGGGAGGACAGAACAGAAAAGGCGATTTAGATAGGCTTAGATTGGAGTTGACTTTATAGTCATAATGACTGATGATGGTGGGTTGTTGTTTCTGCCACTGTAATAAAATTTGAAAACTTTGGAGAACCTTAAGAACCATGTCTTTAAGGCATATAACTGGACCCCGATGTGTACTGTTGCACCTTTCTGCGTATTTTCTATAATGTAAGCCACTGCAGCAGAAAGAAGAGTGTTACAAAGCATGAACATGTCGAACCTGGCTCAGAAGGGGCTCTGGGAGACACTCCAGTGGCTGAGGCTTCTCTGCAGGTACTGCAGCTTCTGGAAGGCTCGGAAGAATCTGAAATCCATGATCTGACTTCAGATATGGTGCTTCATAAAAGTGAAAGAACAAATCACAACTTGCTACAACCTCTAGGTTCCAGTTCCAGTAGCAGGCAATGGCTCCATCTCTGACTACATGATAGCAGAGAATATTTATCACTATCCATTTGGTGGCTGTCACTGCTGTAACAATAACGCATTTAGAGCTCCAGTGATGTTTCCTTCAAAAGTACTACATGGGTATTATTATAAATGCAGCCTGGTGGATTTCAAACTGGTGAAACGTTCTAGCCGAGAGCCTGGGGAGGGGTGGGGGAGTGTGTGTTTTTTCAAAGAATTTATTACGTTTTGATGCAGTGAAACCCTTCCTACAGGGCTTATCTGTTCCAAAAGTCTAATAGTACAACATAACCTGAGAGAAGCTGAGAGAAAAAAATTATACTGCACCTCATTTGAGGAGAGAAAGGAAGGCTGGTAGGGGAAAGGTGGAACTGCCATTTGATTGATAGCATCTTCATTCCTGTGGAAGAGATCAAAACATATCCATTAGGTGTGATGACAGTAGGCATTCATATATACTACTACACAGTACAGAATAACCATCAGGTTCAGAAAATGACAAGTCTGGTCATTCTCCTTTGAGCTCTGCCATTAACACGGTGTTTCATCCTGCAGACTCTTTTTTTGTTTTTCACACCATTCATGTGTAAACTCGAGATTGTTATGTGTGAAATACCCAGGAGATCAGCAGTTTAGGAAATACTCAAACCATCTAAATGGCACCAACAACCATGCTATGATCAAAGTCACATAGATCACACTTTTTCTTCATTCAGATGTATAATGTGTACATTATCTGAAGTGCTTGACCCATATCCGCATGATGTTATACATTGTACTGCTGCCAAGTTATTGGCTGATTAGATAAGTGCATGAATGTGCAGGTGTACCTAATACAGTGGACGGTGAGTCTATATTAATGTTCAGACATATTTAATGACTTTTTAAAGAATCTTTGCATTATATAATTTGCTGGCATAGATGTAAGAGCTTAGGTGTCTTAGCAAGGCTCGCAGAATCTTTGTATATACCCTTCAGAATATCCATTATTCCTCTTCAGAATTTCTTTTAAATTCAAGAAATATAGGACTGTCCTCAAAATGCAAGATAAATCAGAAGTTCATTGTGACATTCTTAAGATCACAAGAGCGTTTTGAAATCTGTCAGAAAACATAGAGATGTGTTTGTTGAACAGGGAAAAGTATTCAGTCTCCAAACTGAGACTGAAAAGGAGAAGGTTCAAAACACCAATTCTCCACCATACCAAACTGGAGGAAGCAAGGTTACATCCAACAAGTTCATCAAACGTTCATCTATGTTGGACAACAGAGTGTGAATTTAATATAATGCCACATTTTGGTGTCTGGATCAACACATTTTTTCCCCTCATTGAAATCAAAGGCAAGTTTTCAACAGCTGCAAAATGTCCTTGTGATTGATGCAACAAATGCTTGGGGAAAACAAACTCTCATCTGTCCTGCTCTCAGCAAGTGAAAGCACAAATGTCACCCTCTCACTTATAATCTAAAAAACCCCCAAAAAAACATGCTGCACAAATAGTCAGCTGTCATTCATCTGCAGTGTCCCAGTTCCCCAGGTTTGCTTTACATGTCTCAGTCTCTCTCTCTGCTCCACATGCACAGAACAAGCTTTCTGAAGCCTAGCTATACACAAAGGCAGCTGCTAAAGACTCTCTACGGTTGTGTGGAGAATTGAAAGAGCACACAAAACAGTGCAACAGCACAATTGAGCTTCCACTGAGACCATGTCAACTATCTGAGCAGCTCCAAAACATGGCACAAGGGAGCAGACTGTGATAGAGCAGATGTGCTGGATTAAAGAGAATTTTAAAATGAATTGTTGTGAAGTACATGATATGATGTTCATGTGCTGTTTAATAAGCCATTACAACTTTCTATATAGTAACAGCTATTGTTATTGTTTCTATAGTAACAGCTAATTCACAGGGACTTATATGGCAGATGAGCTGCATAATCTAAGGATTATAATTAGAGATGCACTCAAACTAAATTTCTCAGCCAATACGATAACCGATTATTCAGTGATATCGGCTGAATCCGATATCCTGTAGTTCTGCCTTTTATGCCTTCTTTTAAATTAATAATAATTAATTCCACAATTCTGAAAGAAATGCAAATAAAAACTTTATCCTCTCCATTTCAAGAAGTTGCTTCAAAGTAACTGTTCTCAAACAGAAAACACATTACACTAACATTAGCACATGAACTAAATTCTGAATATTAAATTAAGATTTCTTAACTTATTGAATGTTATTAATTCATTCTAACAGAATCCGGTTAGTCTCACATTCACTCACCACAAACAAAAGCATTTATACTTTAAAATTGAACATCAAACTGGTAATATATACGACTAGTATAATTTTTTTTTGATGATATCAACTCATTAACATTAACAGCATATTAAACATACTACTCTACAAATATATTATTATGTGCAAAATATACCATTATTCAACTCATCTTCATTTAAATCTTTCAATGGTGTACTGGTGCTTTCATTCAGTGGGAGCAGTGCGAGTAGCACAGAGGAACTCGCAATTCCTGAGTAACATGACGAGCCGCAATGATTTTGTAATATTACTGGAGGCGGCACGATACCACTTTCTTTTCTGATAGCAATACTGATACTGAAACCATGAGTATCAGACGATATTCATACACAACCATTTTTTTTTTCTTTAAAAGCAACCAAACTTTTAAATTATTTTTTTAACTGCTGTGCTTAACCAGAAAAAATAAAGTGAAAAACACAGCGAATATATATTATATATGTATATATATATATATATGTGTATATATATATATATATATATATATATATATATATATATATATATATATATATATATATATATATATATATATATATATATATATATAAACCCTTCCATTGCAAATATAATAAATATAATAAAGTATAGATATAATAAAAGTCAAATCTAACAAACAAAACACACACAAGTCTCTTTATATGTAAACATTTTCAGTTCCAAAAAAACATCTTTTACAAATCCAATTCCAATCTTTTCCATTTGTTACAGGATTGCTGAAATTCCTTCTTTTTTCCTAAAATATCTCACCCACAATCTTTTGCTGGTATCTGCCTGATACCAACCCTGGGTATCACATCAGTGCCATTTCTACTTATTACCTAAGTAGCAAAAGTGAGGGAACAAATATTTATAGCTGTTATAACATAAGAAATAACAGAAAGCAACTTTTCCCATGGATGTTCCACAACATTTAATGTAGCTATAAAAAGATTTTTAAAAACTATGATGTGTTAATCTTTAATAAATAAAGCAGTAATCTGTAAATTACATAAGTAGAAGATAAATTAAACACTTCAGAAGGCGCAGTTATAGGAAAATAATCAACTTCGGGGTGGTAACAGTACCCCAATTCATGTCTCGCTGCATCGCATCATCTTCCTAACAGCAAACCCCCAAGTGTTTTATTCCTTACTTACTATAAAAGTCTTTCTATCGCCACATGATAGAGTCTCAGTCTGGAGAATTGGTGTACAGTTTAGAGCACTGGGGGCAGAGCCCTAATAGATGATACAGCAGATGCTCAGACTGGATGGTGAATTGTATTGACACAAAAGTGAAGCCTGGCATCCATCCTTGCTCAGTGAGGCCAAGTGCATGCTGGAAACCCAACCAGGCAGTAGAGGGGTTTGTCTTAGATCCTAACACAGTCAGAACAAGAACAGCTTCTAATACATTTCATTCATGTTTCCTACAAATGCTATAAAAGCATAATAAAGCTGTTCTACTTTACAGCTCGGTCTTTACTTCTTACTGCAATGTCTGCATGCATCCTGTACGTATTGCAAAATTTCATAAAGAGCGACTTCATTTATCCATTTGCATATTTTTTTAAGGGTATGAATTATAATGCAATCCATGTCCATCCACACTCCCACAACAAAACACCGTAAAACAAATGCATCATTCAGCATGTATAACTATAACAACATCATCATCTTCCATCTTCTCCTCCAGTGTGTGGGCTTTTCTAAAACTCATTGCTTTCTTCTTAATGGATTGTAAACATTTTGCAGACGTGCTTCATTTATACAATGAGAATACCCAAAATGAACATAGTGTAACAAAAGGTCTCCTTGCCTTTTTGTCTTTCAGTCCCTTTCTAAAGGTTGGTCCTTTTCTCTCTAGTTCCTGTCTCTTGCTTATGTTGCGTTGTCCTTTAACTGACCCTTTTCCAATTACTCTTAATCTGTTTTCTGTCAAGGTGAGTTCAGGAGAGGAAAGTGCTCTCGGCTTCGAACATTTGAAATTGAGAAATTTAATCTTTGACTCATCTGTCTGTAGGACTTTGTTCCAGGAGAGCAAACAGCTGTTTCTGACCTTGAGCCAGTGGTTTGGATTTTTTTTTTTTTTAGCAAATTCTCTGAGGTCATACTGGTGTTTTTTTGTTTTTTATATATATATATGGTGGTCTGTGCTGACAACCTGTCCAACCTGACAACCTGGAGTGTGTTCATCATTTTTAATCTGATAATTTATTCAAAAGGTAATTTCTTAGATTATATCTGACTGTGGACTTCTGTGGTCAGGCTCGTTGCTATGTTCCAACGTATTCTTGATTTTTGTGAATGAATTGTTTATTTGGACTTTCCTTGTGGTTTGCCTCTGACATTTTGGAGTGTGATTTTTTTTTTCAGCCTTGTGATAACATTTACGAATAGGTAACACCTACAAAATCCAAATGTAAACGCTACATCTAGAACCAACTGTAGACACAACATTAAAAATGAGATGTGGGTAAAAATATAGCAATCAACTGGAATACTTTAATTCCAAAAGGTTTATGATTTCAAAGTTGTTAAGCCATAAATACATTCTAGTTAAAACATGCTACACTTTATCCTCATAGCCACTGGTTTATTTCAAATCCATTACACTACAGCAGAGGTTCACAAACCTTTTTGCCACCAGGAATCTCTTGAACTGGAAAATAAAATCCACAGAACCCTTCGGTACACATTTATTTCATTCATTTATTTCGACATTATTCAAATTAGTTCAATATTAATAGTCTGTGTCTTAAAGCCATTAATGTAATGGCTATAAATCGAGTTATTTTGACCAGCTATTTATTTCCATGAACTATTTTGTCTTTTCATTTTCAACAGTAGAACACATTAGGGCTAATTTAACATGATTTATAGTTCTACTGTTTTTTGAGTTATTGAGTTTTGAATGAAATTAATTCAATTCAAATGACCAGTCAAACAGGCTCATTAATATAACAACTTTATAATAACTTAGGTTGGGTAGTGATCAGCACTGTAACTATATATTTGGGTCAGCTGTAGCTCAGCGGTTGAGATCAGAAGGTTGAGAGTTCAAATCCCAACACTGCCAAGCTGCTACTGCTGGGCCCTTGAGCAAGGCCCTTAACCCTCAAATGCTCAGCTGTATAACTGAGAAACATCTAAGTTGTGTTAAATAAGGGTTTCTGCCAAATGCCATAAAAATGTTTTTAAAAAAAATCTATAAAAATTCTAAAAAAAGAAAAGAAAAGAAAATACAGGGAACTCTGGGCTTCCTTGGACTTCACTTTGAGAACTAGAGTGCAGGGCCAAAAACAGCAAAAGCAGTTACTATCCATCTTACAGAGTACATACAGATTGAGCAATCATTCATTTTGTACAATCTGCCCAGGATGGAACATTACTCCATCACAGGGCCACACACACACCCAGGGGCAATATAGAGTCACTAATCCATCCAGTCACCACATGTACCTGAAGCTGTTCCTGCTATGACTCTATGGAATCCAAGACGAGCCTCAGTGCTATCATGGCCCTGCCATATCCAGTGTTCCAGCATGCACTTGGCCGTGCTCTATGTCAATACAATTCCCCAGCCAGACTGGGCATCTGCTGTATCAGCCATTAGAGTTGGGCTCCCAGTGTGCTAAGCAATCCTCCAGTTCTGTGTGTGATGCTTGGTCAAAAAAAAAAGCTTGTGCCTTCTTGGTTTTGGAAGGAGCGAGGAAACCTGAGAACCCAGATTAGAACATGCGAAACTCCACACAGACAGTAACTTCAGGATTAAGGATTAAACTGGGGACCCTGGAGCTGCGAGCCATTGACCCAACCCTACACCACCATGCCATTTTGTGTAATATAATATTGTGTAACAAGTTAATCTCAGTTAAACCAAGTTCTCATCAATGAGTTATCCCTCACGCTGATGTGCAACATGATCTGATCATCAAAGGCACCACAGGGTGCAGCAAGGTGACATTTTTCCATTACTGCTCCAGACAAAAACCTTTTCTTCCTGACTGTTGCCCACTATTGTTTCCATGGCAATACATTTTGAGGGCCCACCCCCCCCCCCATGATATCGAATCAGTTCTGACAAATGACCTTTGATACAAGAAAACATCATTCACACAGGTCTATGATGCCTTCACAACATTCTGCTACCAAAACTTTTGTGAAAGCCCTGCTGCCATGCTACAGAAACTGAATAGTTTCAAAAACAAACGATTCATGGAAAAAAGTCCATAACACCACATTCTGTTTAATGGCTAGACATCCGGCTGCAAGTTCATGTTCAAAGAAAATAATTGTCAAAAAAAACAAACAAACAAAAAAAAAAAAAAAACAGAGCTCTGATCAACAGGTCTCACACACACACTATATTATATATATACTGTGTGTGTGTGTGTGTATATATATATATATATATATATATATATATATATATATATATATATATATATATATATATATATATAATAAATAAATAAATAAATAAAATAAATGACAAAACATTTAATGAACAGCTCTAAAAACAGCATGGCAATATTATAATTGCTGATTGGTCAAATTGATATATTCTAATCTCATTAATTAAAATTATGAGTATGCTCCATAATTACCATCTCAAGATAATGGACGCAATCAATGATATCCAGCCAATAAGCATCCCAAGGTCAACACAAACTGTATGGGAAACAGACTGTGTACAGCAACAGATATATCAGTAACCATACACCTACAAAGTTAATTATATGGAAGGTTTACCTGATAATCTGGCCTAGTGCGCATTTCAAGTGAAGTTATACTGTGCTATGATGGGTATGGAGTTAATAAATGGATATTACGCTAACTGCTAGCTGGTTAACATATTTTCACTGTAATTAAACTTAGTGGAGGTGGCACATGCGTTGTTGTGCTTGACAGATGAATTATAGAGAAATACTGTACAGAAATATTAACTACAGCTAAACCTATACTGAATGTCAGTTAAATAATGGAGAAGCCCTTTGGACTACAAAAGTATGGAAGTAAAGGATAATTGCCTCACTCCTGAATTATATAGCAATCATATTTCAGGTTCCCTCTGCTCTCCCTATGCTGAAGGGTATCATACATGCAGTGTCGTTTCTGGTGTAAAATTGGACTAATTTGCAAAGCAGAGATACCTCGTTTGTGTCCATTATAGATAGACTTTTAGTTGAGTTGTACTGAATGTTATTAGAAAAGTATTTTCTCATTTGTTCCGCAGGCTTCATATCTGGCCACCAGCTCCTGCCTGCACAGCCGAAAGATTGTTTTTTATGATAATGCTGTTCATTGGCTAAAAACCCTGCCAGACATGTCTATTCTTTTACAAATTCACTGACTTCATGTGTATGCAGAACAAAAATGAATATGCTAACATATAAATACTGATGGCCTAAATGGGTAGCCAAGTATCTGAATACCCATGCACAACCCTGAGTGACATCCTAACTCTGAAATAATTGCATTCCAATAATAAAATATATTCCATTTAACAAGGCATGGACTGAATGGTGACGGCTCCTCTAACACCGCTTTATCATCTGGAAGATGATATAAAAATATGTCATAACACTGTAGTGATATTATCCACCTGTCATTTCCATGGAGCTCACATCAATCCTCTTTAAGAGTTCCACATGCTCTAATATTCACTTAGCACATTATAATACCTGATCCTCTACTGCTCACTGAGCCACTTTATCCTCTTAAGGTGTGTCAACAGACTCGGTTAAAGGGCTGATCTGGGAGCAGTTTTGCAAGGATAATTAGTAGCAGATAGATAAGGCAGGGATGTGAGCTGTGTCCAGAGCCCTTGGCTAAACAGAACAAAACGCTGCAGGAAAAAAAGCAGCACAAGCTCATTACACACAGACAAAGCTTCAGAATGACTGCTTTTAGCACTTAGACACATTAAAGTGAAATACATTTTATGTATACAATTAGATTTGTTCTACAAAATCAATCACAGCCCAGGCATGGACTTCAACAGCATACATGAGCACAAATACAGAGGTCTGATTCGGCAAGATCAGTCAAACTAAGGACACCATCTAGCTTCTGATAGCACTGTACATTGAAAATGGCTAATGTCACATGGAGATGCAAATTAATTCGAAGCTATAAGTGGTTTAAAGATTCCTTGAGGTATAGACGCATTAGTCAAATTATTTTTGCTCTTTCTTACTCGTATAAATAATGAATGCAGAAAACTGCCTCCAGTGCCAGACTTCTTATCTTGTCTACATGGGCCTCCAGGCAGCCTTTTTTTTTATAGACAAGGAAAGGTAAACAATGCGAAGTCTGGTAAGCATCCAGCACAGCGAGTTACTATCACTGTGAATGAAATAAACATTGTTAGGGCTTTTCCACAATGGTGTAACTTCTCACTGGCAAGGGATGAAGCTGGATGTGGAATATACACACACACACACACACACACAAAAAAAAAATACTAAAATGACTGAAGTAAAATTTAAATGCATGCTTATTAAAAGGTAAAGCATCAAAATTGGACTGTAATATGTTTTAACATGCAGCCTAGATATGGAAATTTATGCTTGGGTTCAACAGACTATACAGGCTATCATCTGTTATGGAGACTACCCAATTACCAGAAGGCAGTATCGTGAGAACACCAGTCACTACAGCAAAACTAATCACCATACCACTGCTATCTATTTGGCTATCTCTCTTTCACAAAATGCATGTTGAACACAACAGCATAATTATTCATTCTACCCATACACATAAAACTCACATAACCATAATAGCTAAATAAATAAAAGAAAATGACATCACATTTAGGGCTGCAGCTTATAATATGCAATAGTCTAATCTGTAAATGCACAACGAATGATATTGCTTAGAAATGTTTTATTTGGCAACACAAGAACAAAATGTCAAAATGAGATGGATAACCACTACCGATCAGTGTGAGCACCGAGTTGTGCTCCGACATTTCCATTAGGGTAACTACATGCATTAGAGGACAGTAGGGAGGAAAATTTGTTTGTTTTTTTATTACTTTATTTATCTCAAAAGGATCATTGGGGTTCTTGGTCAAGTACATTTATGCAGTAACTACATAAATTAATAAAAATAATTTTTCGTTCAAAGGCTTTGGAGTGGTGAAATCACAATTTAATTGAACGAATCAGTGTTTCTTTTGTTTATTTGTTTGATTGGCAATTTGGTCACTTGTCAAATCCAAATCCAACCCACTCGTCAGCTCTCCTCACATGATAGCTAGCAACTAGGAAGGGTGAAGGCTAGCATGTACAGACAATTTTGCTCTCTAGATTTCCTGCCACAGATAGCTCTGCCATCATCGGGATTTGAACTCACAATTATAGGGTGAGTGCTTTCCTGGTGCACCGCTTCCGGACCTAAATCAGTCTTTCTACCTATGACAAGGAGCTGGCTAATCTTTGAATCCACCTTAATCATTCAGGTATTTTCTCTCAAAAAAAAAAAAAAAAAAAAAAATAGACTGATGTTGCAAGGCAGATGTAAGAATCGTTTAATGGTCTTAGAGAAACATTGGATTCAAAGTACCACTCAGCAAATGTCACAAAGAAAAAATAGGCCAAGCTACCTGTGCAATTTGTTAAACCAGATGGTATACAGTAAAAGCTTAATTAGCAATACTTCAATGTCAGTGCAATGGCAAACATTTACTATTCTATGAGATGTTGAATAAACGAACAGAAGAACAATGTGTTTATGCAGTATGAGAGAAGGCCTGTGACTTGGCCTGTACATTGTGACTGTGTGTGTTTGTGTGTGTGTTTCTGTGTGTATGACATGTTTTCTCACCTGAGCAGCACCAGCTTCACCTTGGATGCAGCACTCTTTATTATGGCTGATGCATTTTGGTGGCTCCGCCCATAAAGCACCTGGTTATTGATCTGAAGGTCAAAAGACAGTAGTGACAGTAGTGCTGGCTGTAATGTTTAGGTAAAAGTGCTCATTCTAATATAATATTGTTTATACACTCTCAATTCACTTTAATCGAAACACCTGTACATCGGCTGTTTGTTTTTTGCACTATTCTGTGTAACCTCTAGGGACTGTTGTGTATGAAATTCCCAGGAGATCAACACTTTCTGAAATACTCAAACCAATCCATCTGGCACCAACAATCATGCCATGATTAAAGTTGCAGAAATCACACTTTTCCCCGATTCTTATATTTGATGTGAACATTAACTGAAGCTCTTGACCCATATCTGCACTGTGCTGCTGCCACAGGATTGGCTGATCAGATAACTGCATAAATGAGCAGGTATACAGGTGTTCCTATTAAAGTGGATGGTGAATGTATAGTAACAGCTCATTCACACAGAATTGTATGGTGGATGTTCGACATAAATCTATAAACAGATTAAAAAAATTCAACACTAACTGATGTCAACTGGGAAGTAACCAACAAGTCTTTCTAGATTATAAAGATTGTATGCCTGAAATACCCTTAAATTATTCTTCAAACATAAAGGAGGCTTTGAAGAAGAACTATATCAGACATCTACTACTTGCAATCATACTTCCACATAAATCTCAGAAAATTATTTAAAAACATGTCTGCTTGAGATTTCACCCCGATAAGAATCTCGGACGAATGCATGGACTGACAGACAACCTGAAAACATAATGCCTAAAAAAAAAAAAAACAATGTTTTTTTTTGTCAATATGACAAGCTGTGGGGTTTTTATTTTTGCCTTATTAACTTTGTCGTGTCAGGCTGCATAACACCATCGGGCTGTTGATTATTTTCCTATAAACAGCCTTCCCTGTTGTGTTTTATATTAAAAGCTTATTTAAATAGGAGCAGATCATGAAGTGTTTATGGCATTTTTGCAGGGGAGTACTAAAAACACAAATGCAGAGATATAGAGCTTTTATATTATAATAATAGTGAAAGGAAATGCAAAGAAAAAGCACCATCGCTGCAGTTAGAATAAACACAGCAGATCAAAAGACTTGCATGGCTTTATAATTCCAACACTGGCTCTTGAAGGCGTGCTATATAATTACATGTCCATTCATCTGTGACAGAATCGCTTGGTAGAGAGCATGCCTAATGCAGTGCTGTGTGTTAATCTAATGGAAACACATTTCAGAAAGCTGCAATTGCTGCTCCAGTAATATTGTCTTTTAATGCCTTTTCATTCGGATCCTACAAACACCGTGTACCCACACCCACTTCTCTTTAAATATGTTCGGTTTATAGCTTATCTTTAAAGGAAAAAGATGTTTTACAATCGATTTTCTAATATTTTGCACCTTTTGTGACTGGAAAAAAAGAAAAGGAGTTTGTGAAACACTTTTATTCATTCTTCGAAGTTTGCGGGGGTTTTTTTTCTTTTTTTTCGCAAATTTAAATCGTTTTTTTTCAGACATGGAGCTATACTTTCAGAAGAAAGGATTTATATTCATATTATATAAAGTGAGGGAAAAAAGTATTTGTTCCCCTGCTGATTTTGTACATTTGCCCACCAACAAAGAAATGATCAGTCTATAATTTTAATGGTAGGTTTATTTGAACAGTGAGAGACAAAATAACAACAAAAAAATCCAGAAAAACGCATGTCAAAAATGTTATAAATTGATTTGCATTTTAATGAGGGAAATAAGTATTTGACCCCTCTGCGAAACATGACTTAGTACTTGGTAATTACTTTTCATTTTCAATGCCCTGGCTGAGGGAAGGAGGTTCTCACCCAAGATTTGACGGTACATGGCCCCGTCCATCGTCCCTTTGATGCGGCGAAGTTGTCCTGTCCCCTTAGCAGACATTTCTGCTAAGTCCTGTCCCCTTAGCAGACAGATTTTTGACATGCGTTTTTCTGGATTTTCTTGTTGTAATTCTGTCTCTCACTGTCCAAATAAACCTACCATTAAAATTATAGACTGATCATTTCTTTGTTAGTGGGCAAACGTATAAAATCAACAGGGGATCAAGTACTTTTTTCCCCTCACTGTAGCTGTTTAACTGCTGATGTAATCAAAGTCTGTCCTGTGCTCATCCACGGATAAACAATATACTCACACTGAACATTTCAACACACTTAGTACTGTTTCCCTTCACTCTTCAATACCCGTTTAGTGTAATCATTTATAATCCTACTATGCAGTGTCCCCTAGATGACAAATGGTGCCCTTTTGAGTCAGGTTCCTCTCAAGGATTCCTCCGCATGTCATCTAAGGAAGCTTTTCCCTTGCTGCCTCTGATTTGTTCATTAGGGATCTAAATCTACATCCAGATTTCTGCAACGCTGCTCTGTGACAATGTCTACGGTAAAAGCACTGCACAAATAAAACTGAATTGAATTGAAAATGTTTATTGATTGAGCTGATCTGCAACTTCAATTACTCCATTACAGTTTTGGGTAAATTAGCCTTCAGTGCTTCAGACGTTGGAGGGAAATGTGTTCAAGTCCCTGCCTGTGGGAATCACACAAATGCTACAGATTAGATAGAAAAACACCAGGATATTCTTTTAACCAACATGATTGATCCAAAGGTTGATTATTTATTATGAGGTGCTATGTGGTTTATAAAAAATATGAGGATGTCCAGTGTGTTTTTGTGTCCTCTACACTGTAATGGCTGTAGTATTCAATAAGTAAAGCAATATTGGTCACATTAATCTTTCATGTTTGCAGTTACGTGACTGGAATGAAGCGACCGGAGTTGAGGGTTAGATAAAAAAGGAATGAGATCGAGAGAGAGAGAAAAAATACAATGCAAAAGTTAACGTTAGTAATTGAATACATTCAATTTTTAATTTTTTTTTGCTGAGGTCCACAACGGATCTCAGGAATGCTAATTGTGTGGCGGGAATGCAGGGTGTGAATCTAAATGTTTTTGTACTGAATGACCTCAAGGTGCTTTCAGAATTGGCATTTTATCTCAAATACCCTTGCGGAAGAACCAAAAGTCCAAGGGGTTAATCTGGACTTGGTCCAACTCCACCTGGGCAGAGTCGGATCAACAGTCCTAGGGTTAAAAGGTTCAGGTCCAGCTCTACACCCTGAACTTTTGGTTTTGCCCCAATGACTGAGTCAGTGCACATTTGATATATAATGCTGTGGGAAGCAGAACATAGCATTTTTTTTGTGGTCACAGCAGAGTATTTGTAAATTTGAAGGAAATAAACCTTTTTATTTACCTCCTAACCAATTGGATTGCAAAAAACATTTGAGTAATACAAACAAGGAACAGAAAGTTCTGGTGAAAAATTTGTCTCGTTAGTGAGCTAGATGTGTACCTTATGACATGTACCTTAAGTCTACTTGGTTCTGTGATATAGAAAATCTGCAACCTACATAAAGTTCAAGGCCATAATGAGTGTCTTAATTAACTAGTAATTAACACCATGTATTTACTCTACAATCAGAAGCTCAAGAGTTGCAGCCTCAGCAGGTTAAAAAAAATAATTCAGAGACATGAACTGACGGGCTTGAGTGAATTGGATTGTCCTTGCGGACCATCTTAGCCAGAACACCTCGCATATCTTTTCACGGAGAAAAGAGGACACTGTTTAAACTGAAGGGTGTGTGTGTCTATGAGAGAGAGAGAGAGAGAGAGAGAGAGAGCTGTGGCACTGAATGAAAATGACAGTGAAGAGAACCTCTAATTTTGCCTCTGGAGGACAGTCGGCTCAACATGAAGAGAGACTATTTCCATGAGAGAGGATGGCATACACTGATGGCAGTGATGATGTGTGTGTGCACGAAATGAGAATGTTCTCAGACTAACTGACAGTGCAAATGTCGTACATTAATCCCTAGTGTATGTATATGTGCATGTATGTGCTAACCTCCAGTAACTCATCGCCCACTCGGATGCGTCCATCGCGGCTGGCTGGTCCTCCGGGGTTGATGCCCACCACAAAGATGTTCATGCAAGTGCGGTCTCTGTTTCCAGCCAGGCTCAGACCCAAACCCTGTCGATCCTTCTCTAGCTCCACCAACAGCAGCTCCCCTTGTAGCTCGCTGTACTTCTGCCTGATGTCCTCTAAAAATGAATACACACAAACACATTCGATTGTCATGCTGCTTAGGTAGATGCTCAGTCAAAAAGAAAGATTTGTTTTTCTCCACAGCAAACCTACACTACAAAGCAAGTGAAAATATCTTGAAAATCTAGTATTTCCTATTCTAAGATTACATTAAACTAAATATGTGATTATTAAACCTATTTCAAGACATCTTTACTGATTTCATGCTAGTAATAGTATTGTTCTATTATCCAACAGAATAAGAATATTTAAAGCTTGAAATGAGTAAAACAAATTCCAAAATAGACTGATTAAGCATATTTTTGATTTGTAAAGATTATCTTAAAACGTATTAAAACATTAAAAATGCACAAAAAGACCTAAATCTATCCCCAACAGTTTCTGTATTGTATTGTAAAAGGTAAAAGGATTCACCATGGTGCGCACACATTTCTGATTTGCAGTATCTGCAAAACACATTTTTATCATTGCCTGGTTCGGCCATTATCCACTCCATAAACCCTTTATTCTCTACCAATCTTGGCAATATATCTTACAGAAATAATGCATCTGTACATTGCAATTCTTTGTCTGCCTTTACAATATCCCGTAGTCTATGTTTTTGTGAATGCTGATTAAATACATTATTTGATTTAAATAATATACTGATAAAAATCCCTACTGCTGGAATTTATAACCTGAAACCTTGTTCCAAAACTACAGCAACCCTGTTTTTATGTGACCTGTATTTCAATATATGCTCAGCTTCCTGCTGAGGAAATGAAAGTGTAATATTTCAGTTTTTTAGCAAAGCCAATGAGACTTAACTGGCTTATTAAATTGTGTTGCTTTCTCTGAGGAGAGCAGTTTGCAACCACGACAACAGCCAAGCAAACCTAAACTTCTGGCTGAAACCATTTTATGATCAAAAGGGCTTAAAAAAGGTGTCCTTAATAGCTCCAAAATGTTTTGGCGCCATGGGTATAGTGAAAAGCTTGGCTGTGTCTGAGTAATAACTACTGACCAATCCTTGGCTGCTAGTTGTAAGTTTATTGAAGCATGATGTCTGGGTTTAATCCTGAACTACATTCAGATTAGTATACGGGAGTATATATACACATGAGCACTGCAGGAGCACTCTACCTCTGTTTGAATATATTATAATAATAAAATCACCCAAGACTCTATGGAGCAGCTCAATATCTGTGTTCAAATAAATGTAACGGTCAACATCCTTTTACTGCTGTGAAGTTTCTCAGGAGCTTTTCAGGTTGTTCATACTCAGTCCCATTGCTTGCTAAACACTTAAAATAAGTAGTATTCCTGCACTCTTGGGAACTCCATATATTTTCATTCTTTCACTGTTCTATAGCAGACAGGTGGAATAAGACAATGTCACCTCATTTTAACCCAATTTATTTTTGTACATTCATAAATTTGTTGTTCATTTACTTGTTGCAAAAAATGTTTATCATATTGTACATTTATCCTCCACACTTTGTTTTGCACACGTCTTGCATGAGGCATCAAGGACAAGATTGTGATCTGTTTCTGCGACAGGACCAAGTTTCTACCCTTCACTGATTTTAGTGCTACCATATTGTTTTTAATTTACTTTATTTTATATCACTTTTCACCACAAGAGTCATCCTGAGCTCAGTAGGAGTTTGTGTGGAGTTACAGTCTGTGTGGAGGTTTGTAAGATCCCCCTGTGTCCATGGGGGCTTCCTCTTGGTTTCCTGGTTACCTCCTACCTCCCAAAAACATGCTGGTAGGTGGACTGGATCAGATAAATTGACCCTAGGTGTGATTGTAGAAGGGTTTGAACATAAATTTTTCTCTTTACAGGTACTTCCCCAGTCCCAGAAACTCTGTGCATGGTAATCATTTTTGAACAAAGCCATGCTAGTGTTGGTGGATGAGTGGATAAAACCTTAATATTCACCTGTACCACCTAGTTGCTTGAATAGAAGCAGTATTTAATGCAAAGATGTTACAGATTCAAAGTCTGCACAGTGTGCAGGGACTGATTTTTATGAGTGAAGTTGAGATGACGAACAAGACACGAGCTGAACGAGCTGAGTGAACAAGACACTGTCCATCTGTTCCAGATGATCTGCTACAGATAAAGGTTTTTCAACACTGCTCAGAATGGAGTCTGATGTTGAATTTGTGGGGTCTTTCAGAGCTACAGATCTCATATGAAATCAGTGTGCATCAGGCTCAATACCATTGGTTCCTGCATATGAGGAGTTCACATTTGATGGTAGTGTTATAAGGCATGATTTTAAAGTGGAATTGACACTTTAGGCTGGAATTCTAATCAACCTCAGCTTTGTATCAGAAAGCCATGCAATCAATAACACCAGGTTACATTAATGCTAGATGCATTCCGCTCAGCTTGAAAAAAAAAAGGAATCCTATAGCTAGCAAGGAAGCTTCATGCATGGTCTCCTAAATCGAGTATTATAAAACCATCGAATAAGATGACATTTTGGTGATATATATAGAAAAATACTGAATATGTCTCATAAAAAATGTCACTTTCAAACTCACTGCCCAAATATAGCTAGAAGAATCAGATGTGCCAAGATAATCACATAGTCTCTCACTTTCATGAAGGAAAATACAAGATTTAGGGAAGCAAGCTTAACTCCTGCTGAAATAGCTCCCTTTGAAGCCTTTCCTGAAGCCTCTGAATCCCACCACAGAGATTTGCTCATCTTTCATGAGTTGTCTTAGATGAGGCGTATATACGAAAAGAAAAACCTAAAGAATTTGTTCAGAATCTCAATTAAATATTTTTTAAAAAGTGTTCAGAATCTCAAATAGTTTAAATAAATAAATAAATAAATAAATAAATAAATAAATAAATAAAAGGATTTTAATATGGCTTGCACTTTAATTTCAGACTTCAGTACGGGTAGAAATGACAAATTTAGGACACCTATAAAATATTTCTAAAATGAAAATGGACGGCTGTGGCTCAGGTGGTAGAGCGGGCTGTCCACTAATCGTTGGATTGGCGGTTTGATTCCTTGCCCACATGACTCCACATACCAAAGTGTCCTTGGTCAAGACACTGAACCCCAAGTTGCCCCTGATGGCAAGTTAGCGCCTTGCATAGAAGCTCTGCTACCGTTGGTGTGTGAGTGTGTGTGAATGGGTGAACGAGACACAGTGTAAAGCGTTTTGGATAAAAGCGCTATATAAGTGTGCCATTTACCATTAAAATGTCTTGAATTCTCTAATAAACATGAAATTTATTGAAGAAAAAAAAAATTGAGTATGTTATGGAGTTTATGTTTAGGGTAATTTTGAGAGTAATACTGAAAGTGTCAAATGTGACTGACCTATTCCTTATCTCTTTACACACATCCCTGCCATTACAAGGATCCCCAAGCACAGAAAGCCTTCATATTCCATCCATCCATTTTCTATACACAGGGTCACTGGGGAGCCTGGAGGCTGTCCCAGGGAACTCGGGGCACACACAAAGGTGGGTGCCATCCCATTTTGTTTTAATAATAATAATAATAATAATACATTTGTTTTTTAGTTGATCTGTTTTAATTGTTATTTTTAATCATGAGCTTATCTTTCATTTCAATTGTCTTTAATTATTTGTAAAGCACTGTGTATGAAGTTATATAAATAAACTTGCTTTTTTGACCCAGGTGCCAAAGTTGATAAGAAAATCCAGCTAAGAAAAAGAGATAATTTTGCCACAACAACCCTAGCGTATGTAGGAGACAGCCATTTAAATTTTTTTCATATAGAAAACAATGAGGTAACAGCATAAGTAGTACTTTCAGACAGGTCAGATATAACGTAGATAAAGTGAGCATGAAGGGAAAGTAACCACTACCAGATGCAAATGCACCATGTCCAAGTCCACGCGTCCTTTCCCTTCAATGAATTGTCTTTTCTGTTAGGTTAATTTTATTCATGTTTGCTCTGACTGCAGCTTTAGCAGAAAAAGCATGAGAGTGCAGAATTCAGGTAGCTCTTGTGTCACCATAGAAAGGGCTCAATAATTGTAAATACTGTGGGTAAACCATAGATGTGGGCATCTCTGGATTCACACAAATATTTTGAAAATTAGCCAACTACATGATCTTACATGTGTATATCATCACCAAATAAAACCTAACTGTGCTTTTAATTTTGAACAGCTTACTGTTCCTGAAGCACTTTAGAATTCTGAATCAGATTCAGTGTTTCCTTCTGACCAAGTGGGTCAATATCAGCATCGTTTCTGATTAAATCTGCCGTAATAATGCAATCAGAGCATATGGAGGTGGGAGAAAAGGCTAGCTGTGACCTTTCCCTCTATGACAGCCTATTGCTGTTTTCAGTTTCAATTTACTTTTACTGCAGGGGAGCTCTTTACTGCTGCCAACAAGCGAGTGGAGTAATTAAAAGCCCCACGAGACATATAAAACTTCCGGGGAATGGGGGGGGAGAGAGAGAGAGCGTACAGACTTACTATACAAACAGGTTCTGCATCTGTGTGATAACCAGCATAAGAACTCAGTCCATTTTTATTTGTCTGCAGATCAGCTGGTGCTAAAGAGAAAAGGTCATAGGATTGAACTTGAAAGATAGATTCTTTTCAACTTTAACATGCACACACCCACCATCTACTTTCTGAAGAACTCTTGTAACTCATCAGCCAATCATATGGCAGCAGCATATTGAAATAAATCATGCAAATACAGGTAAATAGCTTCATTTAACTCTCACATCAAACATCAGAATGAAGAAAATAATGCGATTTCTGTGACTTTAACCGTGGCATAGTTGTTTGTGTCAGAGGGACTGGTTTGAATATTTATATAATTGCTGATCTCCTTGGATTTTCTCTCTCTCTCTCTCCCTCTCTCTCTCTCTCACACACACACTCACCAGTCTCTAGAGTTTACACATAAAGTTGAGAAAAACAAAACAAAACAAAAAAACATCCTCTGAGCGGAGGGCCTGCAGGATGAAACACTTTGTTGATGAGAGAGATCAGAGGAGAATGTCCATACTAGTTTGTGCTGACAGGAAGTCTATAGTAACTCAGAAGCAGATTTTACAACTGTGATGAGCAGAAAAGCATCTCAGAATGCATAATGCATCAAACCTTGAGGTGGATGGACAGTCTTGAACTGTTCAGTTTGGGTGAGTGTGAGCACCCGATAGCCTCAGATTCCTGTTCATGGCTGAAAGGAGTTGGACCTGACATGGTCTTCTGCTGTTGTAGCCCATCTACCTCACGGTTTGATGTGTTGTGCATTCTGAGATGCTTTTCTTCTCACCCCAGTAAAGAGTTACTATATCCTCTTGGCACTTTGAACCATTCTGGCCATTTTCCTCTGACCTCTCTAATCAACAAGGAGTTTCCACCAACAGAATTCTCACTCACTCAATGATTTTTGTTTTTTGCACCATACTGTGTAAACTCTGGAGATCAGCAGTTTATGACATGCCAAAACCAACGTATATACCAATATCAAAGTCACAGAGATCACACTTTTTCCCTATTCTGATGTTTGATCTGAATATGAACTGAAGCTTTTGACCTGTATTGGCATGATTGTATGCATCGTGCTGCTGCCACATGATTAGCTGATTAGATAACTGCCAGAATGTGCGTGTGTACAGGTGTTCCTAATAAAGTGAATGGTGAGTGTATAATCAGTACCTTATATGCAATAAAGAATGTCTGATCCTTGGGTCAGGCTAAATAATCTGATTTCAGTGATGTATGTATTGTCAGTGAAATCAGATTATCCAGCCTGACCCTAAATCAGCTTTTGCACTCGGACATTATTTATTACAAGTCCTGAACACAACTGATAGTTTGGTAGAGAGCAGGTCTGTGAAGCCTGGTAGGAGCTGACTGCTTCACAGAAACAGCGTCTGGGCACAACCACAATCAGCTCTGCAGTGACAGATGGCTGCACCCTGCCCATCCGTCCCATCCTTTTCGAGCCGTAATCAGTGGCTTCATGTCATTCACACTATGAAACTGCCTCATTAACACAACCTTCAAATCAGCATGCGTAAGCCGATTTCAACCCTGACCGAGGGAAAAACCACAAAAACTCAGCTAGTGTGCTTATAACCTCAGTCATTCTGTGGCATCCTTAGGATCCATATTCTGCCACTCTTCTTTAACCCTCATGTCCTGTTTGGGTTCTGTTTTAAATTCCTTAAACGGAACTACTGTACCTGCTTGTAGCAGCATCTGCCATGTAAGAAGCAATTTTTTTGTGTCTTTACAGTTCTCCAAAAAACAGATTTATTCAGGGTTGGTTATTTCAAATATTATTTTCTGTAGCTGTACGAACCATGAAAAGTACATCCATTACTAAGTAGTGAACAGAACTACAAGCCTTAAAGAATTACTACTTCTTCAATCCCACATGGTGAGAAGGGTACCAAGATCTGCCTTTATCTTAGGTTGAAACCATTTCTGGATGCACCACCTAGCCCAATAAAGGCTAACCTAACCACTGGCATTCC
Source organism: Ameiurus melas (assembly GCA_012411365.1). NCBI lineage: Eukaryota > Metazoa > Chordata > Actinopteri > Siluriformes > Ictaluridae > Ameiurus > Ameiurus melas. The sequence continues at coordinate 16,688,357 of CM022762.1, forward strand.
TCAGGGAGCACTTCATGGTCCACTGCTCTTCTCCATACACTGGCTGAGTAATGACTTCACCTGGCTTCTTATAACATTATTAAACTCGCTCATCTACGATGAAGAACTCCCAAATGATTTGAGCTCTCCATCACTACGCATGGTCTAATTGTTCATCCATCTTGTATTTGCCACAACCTTGCAGCCATTTCAAACTCGACACCGCTCTATAAATAACATCTATTACCAGAGTCAGCTGGGTATTTCTGTACATCATCAGTTGAATATAACCCTTCCTGAGCAGTTAGGGGTCATCACTAGCTCCTGCTTGTCAAAAATCCACTCTGAACAACACTGCAGAATTAAATATTCTTTCCCACAGGTCTCTGACTACAATTATAAAATAAGAGTGCTCTTGATTTTCTCAAATAGATTTGCACAACAATAAAAAAATATTTTTAAAAGTATTTTTTCTATTGTATGAGTGCAGTAATAAATCACTTACCGTAATTTCCGGACTATAAGAAGCTACTTTTTTCCACACGCTTTGAACACTGCAGCTTAAACAATGATGCGGCTAATTTATGGATTTTACAGGCTAACGAGTTTCATGCGCCAAAACATTTAGCCTCGTCACATCGGACCAATGAAATTACCCAACAGGTCACAGTGGACCAATGAAACTGATCGAATTAAATCTAACGCACTCACACTACATTCTTCAGATCAGTCGTTTTGGGCTTCATGCACACCCCCTCATCAGGGAAAACACACAAAGAAATGCATATTGGTTGACGATTGTCTCCGCCCGTCTTGTCCGTGTGTTGTCGTCGCGTCACGTGTGTTTTGGTATTGCCCGCAGCTGTTAGCAGTTCGGGCTAATAAGGCTGGTGTGTATATTTACCGGGAGCCATGACACACACACACAACGTGGGTAATTAGATATAGAGTTAGAATTAGATAGTGAATATACTTAGAGTCTTTGTTCATGCCATGTGTCTTAGTTCTTGTTCATGTTTCCTAGCCATAGTCCATGTCTGAGTTCATGTCAAGGCTAGTTAGCTTATAGCATAGCTTATAGCTTAGCCTGTAGCTTAACAGCTTAATGCATAGCTTATAGCCTAGTAGCGGATAGTATAGCTTAGAGTTGTATAGACTTAGTTTAGAATATAGATGTAGAAGTGGTTTATAGAGTATAGATATAGAGTCTTTGTTAATGTTTAGGTTAGTTGGTTTAGTTAGCTTAGTTCATTGAGTTGGTCATGTTTTGTGTTTTTTGTTTCTCTTGACTCTGCTCTCCTCTGTTTCAATAAAAGCTCTCGTCCTAACTGCACTTGCATCCGTCCTGCTTCGTTTACATCACGAATCGTGACAGTTACAACGTGGACACCTGCGGCTTATAGACAAGTGTGGCCTATATATGTACAAAATTGTTTTTCTTTTTAAAGTTAGCGGGTGCAGCTTATATTCAGGTGCGCTCAATAGCCCGATAATTACGGTACTTCAATATGGTGAAACCAGCATTCAATGCAAGATGGGATTTAAAGATAATGTAACAAAAGGCTGTAAGTGTGTATTAAGATATTAATAATAAATCAATCAAAATCAAAAAAATATTTTTGTGAATATATGTAAATGTAAATGTTCAATTGGTCCAATATTTAGAGCATACTTAATGTGTTTCCCATTCAATTCAGTAACATTTTTCAACAGAAACAAAGATGAAATCCCTTCATGTGGTGAAGCTTGTCCATGGCTAGGTGTGTGCCACATTGATTTTCATCACTCCTCTGCTTCGTGTCATGTGATACTTTGCCTCCTTCTTTTGGTCATGCATTAAAATAGTGTAATGAACACCTAGCCATGGATTATCCCTTATTAAACAGCACTACAGTGCTATTTAATACTTGTTGTGTGTTGATTGGTAAACCGGTGTTGGGTAGTTTTCTATACCAGAAACACAGACAGTAGTTCTGGCTGTAATTCAAATCATAGGTTTATATTAATGCACTTGTTCTATTACGATATCTTTTCTATAGTAACAGCTCATTCACTGAGATTGTATGGTGATCTACATAATGTATGTTAAATGTACATAATGTAAAATGAACAGATTCAAAATGCATGCTATTTAAAAAAAAACAGAGAAATGTATAATAGTTACTTTGGTGAAGTTTTCTGTGTATTTAGTATTTATGGAAGGAGTCTCCTGCATCAGTGAATCAGTAAGTTCTCCACCATGGAAATGTCTTCAGGACGTTCTGTTTTCTCGGTAACACAAGACTCATTTTTTTTTGTTTCTCATTAACTTCATGAGAGAGTTTTTACTTGACTGTTGCTATAATACAAGCGATGCAGGAACTAACCTGTCTTGCAAATGCTCCACAACATTAAACATGTTGCTATAAATGGATAAAAAAACATGATGCATACTTTTTTATTAAATTACTAATCATAATTTTGGGCAAATTCCTGTGGCAGAAGTGGAAAAAAAAACACTTTGGGATGTGCTGCTGTAAGAAATTAATATAAAAGAAAGGCTCAGTGCTACTGTTTAAAGCCACATGACATTCTGACTGAACACATCAGCTAAGTATCAGGTTATGAATTTCATAAGTAGTCTCATACTGAGGAAAAGACTATTTGATGCCACTCTTACGATTGAAAAACTGAAATATTGCTGACAAAACAAAGAGAAAGAAAACAATACCAGTTACAATACCAGTAACCAATTCGCAAAGCTCATGCCAATACTGCACTTTAAAATTGGGAATGTTGCCATGCGCTCACTCCAAAAAACTGAAACCTGATATTTAATTTCTCTTTGTGCATGATTAGTATACATTAGGTGAAACCCCAGCACACACAAACCTCCTCTTGGATACGCTCAGTAAAATTAAGTAAAAAATACTTCAAATTATATAAACTATAATTACAGCCATTTTGCTAATGGAGGCATGTTGTAAAAGCTTACTCTGGTATACACACAGACAGGTGCCAGGAATAGAAGAGGAGAAGTCTGTTCATTCTGTTCAGCCAGAGGTGGGAAGAAACAATGCACAATCGCTTTCTAACTCTACTTATGTCTGGTTTTAAATATCTGTACTTTGATCCCCTCCAAATCACCTTCACTACAAAAAAATTTTCAAAAGAAAAATCTCTACTTTGTAATAATTACATTTCCCAACACTACATTTCTGTTTAATCAGATTTGTTATGTTAAAAGTTATGAGGTGACTTATTTTTTTTATCATAAAAGATGTAAATCCTAACAAATCTAAACTATAACTGATGTGATTGTGAGAGTGAGACTTAATACCATCACTGAAATCTATGAGAGACTACATATGCTTTGTATTTACCGGCAGCTTGTATTGTGACAGCTAGCGATCAACAGCTTATTAGGGGCCAAGCACCAAAGGATTTAACTGTAAGGGCTAGAAACAAGATTTGTTTTTCCTTTGATTCCTTTGTTCAAAATGTTTCGATTGCACCCTATGACGTCAGTCCATCCTGCAAATATTATGTAAGTCCATTTTGAATTTTCAAAAAAACCTACTTTTATCAACCTCCTCCTAGGTGGTTTTTCCCCATTTCACCAAAATTGAATCAGATCATTTTCTGATCGTGCTGGCAAAAAGTGTGCACAAGCTTTTCGACAGACCCAACTGTTCTCATGTAGCGCATCAACAAATTAGGCAAAGAGCAGGCAAATATGGACAGGAGGGTCTGCAATAGTTTGGCATATTAAGACGAAACTTTGCATCCGTCAACACAAGCATGACCTGAAGGTTCATGCGCAGTTTCTGTGCAGTGCCACCTAGGGGTCATGAGAGATGGAAATATGGCTAATTTTACTTATTCTAAACAGGTTGACAAAAAAATAAATCACGATACATGTCTCATTAGATTTGGTACAGCATACGGAGTCTAATGGTACCCAATTTTCCCATGTCAGTCATTTTGATTGTCGGCCATTTTGAATTTTGCAGCAAAATCCTATATTTTATGAACACATTGGCATATCGTTACGAAAGTCAGTATGCGTCATTGGCATCATGCCCTGAAGGCACTCAGAGCATGATGTTTCGAAACAGCCTTTGACCATGTGGTCTAAAAGTATCATGAAATTAAAAAAAATGCTAATAGCATTTGATTCATTTTGCCTATTGAAAGTATTTGCCATATTTGCCTAATGAAAGTGCTCGATAGATTCCGCGAGTCATCCCGAGAACAACGATATCAATAAATGTCATACTTGATCAAACTTGCTGTCTGCCATTTTGAATTTCGCCGAAAACCTACTTTTTCTAACTCCCCCTAGACCATTGGCCCAATTTTCACCAAATTCGATTCAGATCATCTTCAGACCATGCCAGCAAAAAGTGACTAAAAGCTTTTTAATAGTCCAAACATTCTCACTTAACACATCAACAAATATTATGGCATGATGCCAAACTGAGTCTGAGATTGTATCTCTGCAACACTTTGGCATACTAACACCAAACTTTGTGTGGCATTGACACCCCATCCTGACCACACCACATCAATTTGGTGACAGTGCCACCTATTGGTCAAACATGATAAGCAATTAAATCATGCAATTGATTTTATATATGACTTACACATTTTGTATATGACTTTAGGCAAAATGGTTGAAAAGTGCTTTTTTTTTTTTTTTAACAGTTTGTCTTGATGCTCCCTGCAATGCTTGTTTAGCTCCTCATTTAGCCTCTTTTGTGCTTGGCCCCTTAACTGCTGTTTGCACATATATTTTTAATATTTTGCTATTTTTTTATAGAAGAATATTTCAGCTTTTATCAGTTATTTAAATGAGTAGTTGCACTTTTATTTGAGTAAAGAATTTAGGTACTTCTTCCCCCTCTGAAAGCAGCATACTGTCCCTATATGAATGAAGAAAAACTGACTACGCCATTTGAAAACCTTTCACGTTATCTGGAATAGGCACTCAAATGAACAAGCATCTAAGAAGGACATACATTTAGCCATATGACAAACCTGAGAGGATGGTAGTATTTACACAATATGAAACTTAATTCCAGCATCATCCTCCATTGGCAGAAATATGTCAATTTTGTGCTTTTAGCAATTTGCAATTCAAAATAGTCATTTGAGTCCTGAAAGTAAGTAAGTAAGAAAAATTGTATTAAGGACATTTAAAACACATCTGTTTACCAAAGTGCTGTACAAAGTGCTATATTTAAACAAATTACCCCCCCACACACACACCATTCCCAAATGCAATGGAATAAAATTATGCTTTCAGCTTCGATTTAAAAAGGGACAGAAGAAGCATGTCTGACTGTGCTAGAGCCTTTCTGTTTTATTCAGGATCAGTGAAGAACAGTCAGCAGTACCTGTGTGGTGGACCTGAAAGGTCTAGAAGCAGCATGTAGCTAATTTACTACCCATTCTGAATATTATACTATTCCACCACACAGCAGAGATCAGATGCAGCACCTCTCTGGGAGCAAAGCAAGACACAGCGGCTCTGCTACAGCAGCATGGATATGAGCCACATGAACACTTCCCCCACCTAAATCCACCCTGAATACAACTCTAAGTCCTGCTAACAGAGATCATGACATGTATTTCTGTCCCTTTTCATGGCTGCTACATCTGAATCAATCATATCCCATTATCCTGTCTTAGGTGCCTCTGGCTGCCTGCACACAGATCACAATCTCCTTTAAGTCGCTGCTGCCTGCTTAACTACGCTTCTTTCCATTTCTTTCTCTCTCATCAGCTTCTCTTACATTTTTTATCTTTTTCCCCTCCTCCCCAACCAGTCTCTGCATCACTTGATTTCATGTGACAGATGATATACTACCATGTTACAGATTAGTACAGAGGTCCTGCTAAAAATGGTTAAAGGTTAGATTTGGTAAAGATTTTCTTCCACAGCTGCTTCCACTGCACACTCAGAAATATTAAAATACTTACTCCATCAACCGTAATATCCAGCTTATTGGAAGTAGGCTAGTGTATGTGACAGCCACAATACTAAGATAAGAATTGACGGTATGCAAAACATTCAATACATCTCTCTCTCACACACAGATGTGAAGGAGGGGGGCTGGCTGCTGTTACTTTAATTAGGAAAGGAGGGGTGGATGAGAAGAGGACTGCACAGTTGGGAGGGAAGACTAATCATGCCTTTCTACCAGGCCGCGAGGTGCCACTTGGCAAAATACCCATAATCCTTCACAATGTAGCCATTTCCTCTGCTGGTCATGCTGAATTTGGTTACCTTTTTCCCCCCCAGGTACCATGTGACCCAATCTAGGACATATGGGCTGAGCTAAAAATAGTGCCAAACACAGTGAAACAGAAATCCTGATTAATATACCTCTCATAATTAACCATGTCTTCATTTCATTTATTTACTAGTCACAATGTTTCCTTATTACTATATAACTTGATCGTACATCTCTTCCCGATGATCGAAAACAAAATATTCCAGGTTCTAGGGCAAATGCCAAATAGCCATGGAATACCCCATTCACTTTCTTTGTGCCCTATATAGGATATAAATAATGGAGCTGAATGTCCTGCCTAGTGCCCTCATACACAGAATAGAAACAGATTTGAGATTCAGTCACAGATGCCACAGATTATTGCGGTTTCGGCTGTTGTTTTTCTACTTTTAATCAAGTTTGCACTTGAACATTTTAATATTTGCACCAAAGATTATGTATTGGCACACTTGTGATTAAACGCTTGAACATCCATTGAAGCAAACTCCATGTCTCATGCTTAGTAGTTCACTTGAGAGAGAAAACTGCACGTTAACCTCAAAATTGTTCCTTTGAATTTCAAGTAGTCTATAAATAGTTGTGCATAGACACAGATAAGATATGGTTTGCCCTTGGTTTTGGATTTGTTGCAGACTAGAACCATTTGGTGGAGAAGCACTAAAGTGCTGCATTTGACTTAATTCAAAGTGGGAGGTCAGAGCTTGAAATTATACCTTTTTTTCCACCAAGGTTGCCATGTTTTGCATAACACATATAGATGTAAATATGAGGAAATAAAAGCTGAAATTCTGATCTGTTGTCTCATCATCTTTTGATCTCAAACCCAAATGTCAATGTATAGCGAAAACAAAAGTATTGGCCGTGCTGTTCCAATACTTTGAGGTGAGACTGCACTTTCCTCCAGAAAACTGCAAACTGTATAGTCAGTGTTACAGAAATAACAAGCTAATGAGTCTCTACGCTGACTGAGCTAAAGCAAATACTTGTGTGCATATATAGTATTTAAATACAGAGGTGCTTGAAAGTTTTAAAGAAAAAAAAAAGGCCTCTCTCACATTGAGTCCTCACAGGGTTGCAAGGAGAAAGCCACTGTTCTTCAAAAAGAACATTGATGCCCTTCTGCAGTTTGCTAAATATCAAGCCAGACAAGCGGACAAGCCAGAAGGCGAAAGGAAACGTTTTGTGGATGGATGCAAGCAAAATAAAATTTTTGTTTACATAAGAAACGTTATATTCGGAGAAAGGAAAACACTGCATTCCAGAATAAGAACTTTATCCCAGCTGTGAAACATGGTGGTGGTAGTATCATGGTTTTGGCCTATTTTGCTGCATCTGGGACAGGATGGCTTGCCATCATTGATGGAACAATAAATTCTGAATTGTACCAGCAAATTCTAAAGGAAAATGCGAGGAGATATATCTCAAGAGAAAGTGGGGCATGCAGCAAGACAGTGATCCTAAATACACAAGTTATTCCATCAAAGAATGGTTAAAGGGGAATAAAATGAATGTTTTGGAATGGCCAATTCAAAGTCCTGAGCTTAATCCAATAGAAATGTTGTGGAAGGACCTGAAGCAAGCAGTTCACGTGAGGAAACCCACCAACATCCCAGAGTTGAAGCTATTCTGTACTGAGGAAGGGACAAAAATTCCTCCAAGCCGGTGTGCAGGACTGGTCAAAAGTTAGTGGAATTGTTTAGCTGCAGTTATTGCTGCAAAAGGGGGTCACACCACATACTGAAAGCAAAGGTTCACATACTTTTGCCACTCACATGTGGTTGACTACTCCTGATGTGGGTAACAATGGTCTTGAATTTCCTCCATTTGTACACAATCTGTCTGACTGTGGATTGGTGGAGTCCAAACTCTTTAGAGATAGTTTCTATCTCGATGAGCATCAACATTTCTTTTTCTGAGATTCTCAAAAATCTCCTTTGTTCATGCAATGATACACGTTCACAAACAAATTCGTGAAATCAGACTTTGATAGATCCCTGTTCTTTAAATTTAAAGGGACACTCACTCACCCATTCATTGAAAACACCTGACTAAGTTCACCTTCAAATTAAACTGCTAGTCCTAGAGGTTCACATACTTTTGCCACTTACAGATCTGTAATATTGGATCATTTTCCTCCATAAATAAAATGACCAAGTATAATATTTTTGTCTCATTTGTTTAGTTGGGTTCTCTTTATCTACTTTAACGACTTGTGTGAAAATCTGACATAAATGTGTCCTAAATTATGTTTTAGGACACATTGATACAGAAATATAGAACATTCTACATTCTAAATTATAGAAAAAGGGCTCAAAACTTTCAAGCACAGCTGTATATATAAGTGCTACTGCTGATGCGCTGCGTAGACGTATTGATTTAACTTCACTTGCTGAACTCTTTTCCTGAGTAGGAATTCTGAGTTGAGGGGATGTTTTTCTTTTGTTTTTCCTGGTCGGCAATGAGGAATTACGAGTTATGTCAGCCAGAGCTGATAGTGTCCTGAATCTGTTCTAAAAATGGCAATAAAACACACAGTGCTACATGGATGGAAGAATTGATCATGTTGCCTGTGATTATTTGGAATCTGAAAAGGAGGTTTCTGTCGGTTTCTGTCTTTGAAATCAGACGTGTGTCATTCTGAAATGACATTATCAAAGTTTGTCATGACTTCTCAGCTCATTCTGTCTGACAACCATAAACATCACATCCACCCAATTAAAATGCAAATGAACATGGTGAGACCTAGAGTCACTTAATTTGTAACTGGATGATTGAGTCACATGGTTAATTTGTGCAAATGTATAAAGAAGCATCCTTTTTAAGAAAAGAGAGAGAAGGAAGAAAGGCCAGAGCTCCGCGCTCTTGCAAGCACAGACCTGACTCTTATAGATTCCCTCTCCCAGTTAATATTTTAATTAAGTTCCTGTATTTCAATGTTCACTTTTTAAAATAAATATTGGAAATTATTTATCCCCCCCTCCCCCTGCACAAATCCTTGCTAAAGGGCAAACCAGGGAGAATACTACACATTTACATTTGTTCATTTGCTGATCCCTTCTCAAGGGATCAACACTGGCTCTGTGACAGTCCTGGGATTTGAACTTGTCCAAGCTTAGCATCCACTTCCTAACGATACCGGTACATTATCACAGCCCAATGCTCCCTCGGAGTGCCAAATACTGCTGGCCCACTCACAAATCTTTGAGGTTTTCAGGGAAATAAAATGATGTAAATTGAGTTGGAGTGATCCAGATCCTGGCCATAGTTTTAAAACACATTTGGCAGACAGGCTTTTGTGTAGGCAATGAAAGAGTGTTAGTACTAGCTGACTAACAAAATACAGCAGTTCTCAATCCCAGTCCTAGAAAGCTGGCTCAGCACATTTTTCTGTCTTTCCTGTTCCATCACACCAGATCTGCTCATCAGGTATGTGTCAAGGGCCTTCCTAAGCTGAGTCAGGTGTGCTGGTGCTAAAACAAAAGTCAAATGTATTGTGCAAGGGGAGATATGAAGGTCATGAAGATGTGTTTGGAAGCAATGTTCTTATTAAACGAAGTTTGCAATTGCTTATGTATGTATACACACCTGTATGTCTGTGTGTGGATCTTGTGTTAATAGGATATTAAGGATAGCACATGCATTTTCATGTAACCGAACATAAAGGAGATTCAACATTGTATTTGCATAAAGAAGATAAACGAAGCTCTCTCTCTCTCTCTCACACACACACACACACACACACACACACACACACACACACACACACACACACTGGCTAACAGTCCTGTGCTGGAAACATCAGTGCATTCATTAACACCTTACAGACAGATCAGGAGTCTTGATTTCCAGGTGATGACACCACTGTACAATTTGGAGTTAGGAATGGAGTGCTTCATTCCCACAGTACCTGCCCCAGGCATAATGGAGGTACACAGCTATGCAAATGAATTCAAAACGAAAACACCTAGAAAAGCTGCACCTTACAATTCAACAACAACAAAATGTGTCATGGTAATATTCCAAAAGAATCTACTAACTGCACAAATCAGATGTTTGGACATCTGGGAGAAGCTTTGTCACGGCTACGTGGGGAAGGGGCACGGAGGCAAGAGCAAGCGGCGGACGCAGCGTAGAGACGAGGATAATGCAGAATCGTAAACGAGTAACAGGCAGGGGTCAGGCGTACGGACCGAACAGAGTAAGGAGGGCAAGACGAAGAGCGTGGTCGAAGGCGGAAACAAAGGTCGAGGTAACGAGGTAATCAAAGAATATCGGAAGGCTTGGTATCGCAGAGAAAGAGGTTCACTGAGCGTATACTTCGCAATGCAACTCTGTGACTGGCAAACCTAAGTAGCTGTGCTTGAGTGTGAGTCTGTGATTAGTGACAGGTGTCTTGGATCAGAACTCCGGGGATGGAGAGCGCATGCGTGCCTGAGTAGCACGCGCTGCATCTTGGGATTTGGAGTTCTGATCCGCCGAGCTGTGACAGAACCCCCTCAAAGGGCTCACTCCGGGAGCCACGTTTCTTTAGGTCTTCCCGGGGCGGGGGGCCGGGAGGTCAGGATGCGAGGCATGAAAGTCACTAACGGAGTTGCGGGTCGAGGATGTCCTGCTTCGGAATCCAGCAGCGTTCCTCAGGACCGTAGCCCTCCCACTCGACCAAGTATTCCAGCTTACCCCTCCTGTACCTGGAGCTGAGGATGTCCTTGAGGCGGTAAGCTGGTTGCCCTTCGATATCCAGGGGAGGCGGAGGCGTCTCAGAGGGCACATCAGATGCTAAGGGTCCGGGAACGACTGGTTTCAGGCGTGAGACGTGAGAAGGAAGGGGCGACGCGGCTGTGCTAGTTGCAGCCGGTACGTGACCTCATTGATGCGCTTCAGGATCTTGAAGGGGCCCGTATACCTACTTCGCAGCTTGCAGCTGTGGGGTTGCCTCAGGTCCCTTGTAGACAACCATACCCGATCACCGGGTTGGTAACTTGGCTGGTTGCTGCGGCGACCGGTCTTTGCGCGGCTTGTAGTGTCGGTGACCCGTGTCAGACGTCGATGGGTGTCTGCCCATACCTGTTCACTCGCTCCAACCACTGGTCGACGCGGGTGAGTTAGTGATATCTGCATTCCACGGGAACAGAGGGGGTTGATACCCCAGTACGCACTGAAACGGGGTGAGATTAGTCGCTGAATGACGTAACGAGTTCTGGGCGTACTCGGCCCATGGCAAGAACTTGTCCCAATCGCCGGGATTGGCGCGGCAAAGGTACGGGAGGAAACGCGCCCAATTCCTGGTTGACTCGTTCCACTTGGCCATTGGACTGTGGGTGATATCCTGAGGTGAGGTTTACCGTGACCCCCAACTTATACATGAAACTGGTCCAGACTTGGGATGTGAATTGGGGCCCCGGTCACAGATGATCTCCTCCGGGATGCCGAAATACCTGAAGACATGGGTGAACAGCAGCTCGGCAGTCCCAAAGGCAGTGGGTAAGGCGGTAGAGGGATGAAGCGCACCGATTTTGAGAACCGGTCCACTATAACCAGGATGGTGGTGTTTCCCTGGGATTCGGGTAAGTCTGTCACGAAATCCACTGCAATGTGAGACCATGGGCGTTCTTGGAATGTGTAGGGGCTTGAGCTTGCCCATGGGAAGCGTTTCTGGGGACCTTATTCTGTGCGCAGGACGAGCATGATGCCACTATTCTGTGGATGTCCTTCTGCATGTTGGGCCACCAGTATTTCTCCCTTAGTAGGAGGTACGGCGCTGTGCTCCCGGGTGACCTGTGCCGACGGTGGTGTGTGCCCAGACGACGGTAGCCTGGCGGTGTTCCTCGGGTACAAACCGTCGGCCCCGCGGGACATGCTGTGGGGATACGAGACGAAGGGAGGTTTTCTAGTTCTTTGTCCAGTTCCCATTCGAGGGTAATGACGATATACGAGGGGTGAACAATGTATTCCTCCTGGTCCTTGTTAACTTCCGGGTGATCCAGACGGGAGAGGGCACCGGCCTTGGTGTTCTTTGACCCAGGTCGGTAAGACAACGTGAACTGAAACCTGGTGAAGAACAGGGCCCAACGGGCCTGCCGCCGTGTTTGCCTTTTGCAGTGCGCAAATACTCCAAGTTCTTATGATCGGTGAAGATAACAAAGGGGTGTGCCGCTCCCTCTAGCCAATGACGCCATTCTTCGAGAGCTAACTTTACTGCCAGGAGTTCTCTGTTACCCACGTCATAATTTTTCTTTCAGACGCCGAGAGTCGCGTCTTGAGAAGAATGCTACTGGGTGGAGCTTAGGCTTATCTCCGAACCTTGTGAGAGTATCGCTCCTACCCCAGTTTCAGAAGCGTCCACCTCCACGACGAATGGTCTGGATGGGTCGGGATGCTTGAGAACAGGCGCTGTAGTGAATGCGTTCTTGAGCTTCTCCAGGGCATTCTGGCGCGCCGCGGGCCCCATGACAGGTGCTTGGGTTTTCCCTTTAACAGGGAGGTCAAGGGATGCGCAATCCGGCTGAAATTGCGGATGAATCGCCGGTAAAAGTTGGCAAATCCGAGGAACCTCTGTAATTCCTTCACAGTCCTGGGTGGAGGCCAATTCGTGACGGCTCGAACCTTTTCCTGGTCCATGGTGACCCCTTTAGGGCTAATGATGTATCCCAGGAAGGAAATAGTGTCTCTGTGAAACTCACACTTCTCCGCTTTGATGTACAGTTGATTCTGGAGTAACCTCCTCAACACCTGGCGGACATGGTGAATATGTTCCTCCCTTGACTTGGAGTAGATCAAAATGTCGCCGATGTAAGCTATGACATTTCTTCCTAGCATGTCACGCAGCACGTCATTGATGAGACACTGGAAAACCGAGGGCGCTGGATAGCCCATACGGCATGACAAGGTACTCATAATGGCCAGACGTGGTACTAAACCCGGTTTCCCACTCGTCCCCTCACGAATCCGGATGAGGTTATAGGCACCGCGCAGATCCAACTTGGTAAAAATGGTGGCCGAGCGGTAACTGTTCCAGGGCAACAGGGACCAGAGGTAACGGGTAGCGATACTTTATGCAGCACTGGTTGAGGCCTCGATAATCGATGCAGGGCCTTAGACCTCCTCCTTTCTTCTCCACGAAGAAAAACCCTGCTGAAGCTGGGGATGTGGATGGACGTATGTAGCCCTGGTGCAAAGCCTCTTGGATGTACTCTTCCATGGCCTTCTGTTCAGTTAGGGACAGCGGATAAACTCTCCCACGTGGGGGTGTAGCACCTGGTAATAGGTCGATCGCAGTCATAGGGCCTGTGAGGAGGGAGTCCACTAGCCTTCACCTTGCTGAAGGCTTCACGAAGGTCATGGTATTCGGGGAATTTGGAGGAGCTTCTTCTCCTCTGGGCTTTCTATGGAAGTGGTTGCCACCGTGACGGCCGGGGTCGTAAACAATGGTGCAGGCAATGGGGTGACCAGCGCACAATTTCTCTGTGAGACCAAGAGATCTGAGGGTTGTGAAGGTCCAACCAGGGCAGACCGAGGACCACTGGGTGACGTGGCGGATACTGTGACGTGAAAGATTATCTGTTCCTGATGAAGAGCGCTGGTATGGAGAACGATGGGTTCAGTGCAGTGGGAGATGAGTCCCGTTTCCACGGAAGTGCCGTCAATAGCTTGGATACACGGCGGGATGAGGAAAGGACGGATGGGGATGTTGTGCTCTAGAACGGTGGTCTGATCAATGAAGTTTCCTGCCGCTCCCGAGTCAATCAGCGCTTCTAGGACACAAGATATACCTGAATATTCGAGTCGGATCTTCATGACGCAGATGCGGATTGAACAGAAGGGCACATTCCTGATTCAACACTCACCCCTGGATGCGGATCTTTGGGGACGGTTTGGTTCCCTTGGACAACCGGACGCTTGAGGGAGCATTGTTGGAAACGAAGTGTCCCTCCCTCCGCAGTAGAAGCAGCGAAGTTCGCGGCGTCTTCGCTCCCTCTCCTGTGTGCTGACCTTGGCACGACCCAGCTGCATGGGCTCCGCGGGAGGTGCAGGTTCTGGAATCGCCACCAGAGGGCGCACGGAGCGGCGGCTTCGAGCAGCCGGTCCAGGCGAGCGCAATGTCAATCAGGGAAATCCAGGGTGAGCTGGTCGTCGCGACATGCCAGCTCCATCACTATGTCGGCATTTAATCCCTGGCAAAACACTGTCTTGAGTGCCGGTTGGTTCCAGCCACTCGTGCCGCGATAGTGCGCGAGGTGGGCGTAGTCCGCGACGCTCTCGCTCCTTGTTTCAAGGTGAGGAGCTCCTCCCGGTCTCCGGCAGTCAGGGGAGTGATCAAAGAACGACTCGAATCGTGTGGCTAGCTCCTCGTATGTGTGAATGACGGTGGCTGCCTGCTCCCACTCGGCTGTTGCCCAGAGCAAAGCTCTCCGGTCAGAAGCTCCATGAAATGGATGATCTTACGGGCGTCCCGGCATCTCCGGTAAGTGGAAAAAAACAGTGAGCATTGTAAGAGAAAGCCTCGGCAGCGGCGGGATCTCCATCGTACTTCTCTGGTGCCGGTGTGGGAGGTAACGCGTGGCGAAGCGCGCCGGTGGGGCTTGGTGTAGCTGAGTCACTTGCTCGGTGAGGGCGCCCAGGCGTTGGTCGTGCTGGCTGATCATCCGCCGTGTCGCCCGATGGCTTGAGGCCAACCGGTTGCCACTCGCTGCCTCCATAATAAGGGGGGGGGGGGAAAAGGGCGTGGGCATTCTGTCACGGCTACGTGGGGAAGGGCACGCACGCAGAGCAAGAGCAAGCGGCGGACGCAGCGTAGAGACGAGGATAATGCAGAATCGTAAACGAGTAACAGGCAGGGGTCAGGCGATCGGACGAACAGAGTAAGGAGGGCAAGACGAAGAGCGTGGTGGGCGGAAACAAAGGTCGAGGTAACGAGGTAATCAAAGAATATCGGAAGGCTTGGTATCGCAAGAAAGAGGTTCACTGAGCGTATACTTCGCAATGCAACTCTGTGACTGGCAAACCTAAGTAGCTGTGCTTGAGTGTGAGTCTGTGATTAGTGACAGGTGTCTTGGATCAGAACTCCGGGGATGGAGAGCGCATGCGTGCCTGAGTAGCACGCGCTGCATCTTGGGATTTGGAGTTCTGATCCGGCTGAGCTGTGACAAGCTTATTACGGGTTATTACGGTTTTATTTATAGTTGCCTAATCGATAGCCAGAAAAAAACAAACAAAAAAAAAACAACAACAAAAAAATGGAATATGCAGTTAAGTGGAAACTAAACAACTGTTGCTTACTCTAATATTTAAACTCAGAATTTTGTTAAATAAACGCATACATGCATACTTGAATGTACTTGAAAGTTTGTGAACCCTTTAGAATTTTCTATATGTATGCATAAATATGACCTAAAGATCATCATCAGATTTTCACACAAGTCTTAAATGCAGATAAAGGGAACCCAATTAAACAAATGAGACAAAAATATTATACTTGGTCATTTATTTATAGAGGAAAATGATCCAATATTACATTTCTGTGAGTAGCAAAAGTATGTGAACCTTTGCTTTCAGTATACTTTATTCTTCTTTAACCATTCTTTGGTATAAACAACTTGTGTGTTTAGGATTGTTGTCTTGCTGCATGATCCACTTTCGATTTAGATTCAGTCCACGGACAGATGTCCTGACATTTTCCTTTAGAATTTGCTGGAATAATTCATAATTCATTGTTCCATCAACGATGGCAAGTCATCCAGACCCAGATGCAGTAAAACAAGCCCAAACAATAATACTACCACCAGCATGTTTCACAGATGGGATAAAGTTCTCATGCATGAATGCAGTGTTTTCCTTTCTCTAAACATAACGCTTCTCATTTAAAACAAAAAGTTGTATTTTGGTCTCATCCATCCACAAAACATTTTCCCCCCCCCAACATCTTTCCCTTTCCAACCCTGCCATGCACACCATTGTTGTTCAGTGTTTGCCTAATGGTAGACTCATGAACATTAACATTAGCCAATGTGAGAGAGGCCTTTAGTTACTTATATGGGACCTCGTGGATTATTACACGCCTTGCTCTTCGAGTGATCTTTGTTGGTCAACCACTCCTGATGTGGGTAACAATGGTCTTGAATTTCCTCCATTTGTACACAATCTGTCTGACTGTGGATTGGAGGAGTCCAAAATCTAGAGATGGCTTTTCCTGACGATCAACAACTCTTTTTCTGAGGTCCTCAGAAATCTCTGTCCATTCCACGATACACTTCTACAAACATGTTTTGTGAAACATGATCAGAGTTTGATAGATCCCTGTTGTTTAAATAAAACAGAACGCTCACTCACACCTGATCATCAACCCATTCATTGAAAACAGCAGACAATAATTTCACCTTCAAATTAAACTGCTAATCCTAGAGGTTAACATACTTTTGCCACTCACAGATATGTAAGACTGGATCATTTTCCTCCATAAATAAAAAGGAGTCTCTTTGTCTACTTTTAGGACTTTTAGGATGTTTTGGGTCACATTTATTCAGATATATAGAAAACTTTCAAGCACCACTGTACATAAATAAATAAATCTCTCATTTATTCAATTAGAGAGGAAGCTGGGACTGGTAAACAAGCAAACACAAAATCTGTCCTAATTCCATATCTGTGTTCGAGGCAGGTGTGTGCGATTGTGTACACACAATCCAATTTATGGGGGCGGAGGGGGCGGTAATCAAGTGGGACATGCAGGTGCAGCTCACGTAATTCAATATTTGGCCATCAGATTGAATTGTGTAAAGGCAATTGCAATGACCTGATGGGCTCAATTTTGACATGCTGCAGGAGAGGGATAAGATGTGGTTTGAGGGTGGGTGTCAATGGACAGACACGTATGCACACAAACACGCCATTAGATGGAAAAACTGATCCTGATCACACATTCTGCATTGTGGGAATTCAGAAAGTGATTTAACACATGTTGAACATTTACAAAATATACAAGCATTCCTTTATATTTTCTGGATGTCTTGCATCTCCATTAACTGTTAAGTGAACAAGAAATGAAATAAATTAACTTAAGTGCACTAAAGGGAAAACTGTCATCCACACACTCTAAAAAGTACAATAAAGTCGAATCCCACCTGGTGAACTTGAAATGACAAAGATGGGAGGAAACCATACAAAAGATCAGGGACCCATAAAAGTATTTAACGAGGAACCTGGTGTAGGAATTCTTCGAGTCAGGTTTCCATTAAGTAAGGAATAAAACTCTTGGGGCATGTGGTTATAGGAAAATAAATCACTGCTGGGGTAGTGTGGTGACACCTCGGAAGCGGCGTTAACATTACCAGCCCAAACAACAAACACATCCCAATGTGTTTCATTCCTCTTACACAAGAGTCATTTGCCAATGCTAACAATTTTTTATTTAAGAACGATGTCGCACTTCTGTGTATACCGGGTGTCCCAAAAGTTTCCATACACGGGGGAAATTAACACTTTTTAGTCTTCCAGAATGTTTCATACATGGAATATATACATACACACACACCTTTATTTTTTCATAACATATTGAAATCATTCTCATGGCTGGATCAAGAAGCTATCTCAAGGTTGTGATGGACATGCAATTACATGCATAACACCAGATGTGTTAACACGAGTTTGTTGTGAGTGGGAGAGATGACTCCTTGTGTGTTTACAAAGAAACAGGAATCATGTAGAGGGTGTTTTGTAAATACAGTTACATTTTGCTAAAAAGCGATCATTTCCTATGTATGGAGACTTTTGGGACACCCTGCAGTTACATTACATGATGCTGAATGAAACATGTTAAATTCTGTTATCACTTTTAACAGCTATAAAAAGTAATTCCTTCACAAACCTCACATTTGTCCTTCTCTTGAAGGTAAGATATAAAGAAGTAGACAAAGTAAAATTGTCTGATAGGGATTCACAGCTGCTGTGCAAACCTAACTGAACTATCACAACCATGGGCAAAGAAGACACTAAGCTTGCAATTTACAAAGTCTTTAACCAATCAGATAAGACCTTGTGTCTGCACTTGGAGTTCAAATAAATCTCTTTGCTGTAGTGTCAGTGTTTTACAGCAGAAAGAATGGCCAGACTCTTTTCACAGTATAGAGCTGCATGGAGAGCCCTAGTCACTCTGACTAAAATACTCCCCACTTGTAGAAATGTGATGTCAGCACACACACACACACACACACACACATTACTGTGTTAATGCCTGCTCCCTCTTTTTCAAGCATGTATCTGCTAAAGTCAAAAGCTAATTACAGAGTGATTACCTGACAGTTTTTAGAGGGACTTTTTGTTTTCCTGCTTACATTACTGCATTGATGAGTCCTTCTGAGAATGGAGTATAGGAGTGTGTCTCTGTGTGCGTGGGGTAGGGGGGTGTATAAAGCAAGAGATTGGCTCCGAGTGTGTATTACACTAGGGTTCCTGATGTGGAGGAAATCTCTGCATTGTGACTGCAGTACGGCATAAGCATACACGGCTGAGAGCTTCTCAAAAACGGTGCTAATTGTGAGTATGTGAGAGGATGGTACTACACTACAATCAAGTGTATCCTTAATATCCTATTAACACAAGATCCACACACAGACATACAGGTGTGTATACATACATAAGCAAGTAATTGACCATGAAGGTAACAAGCAAAGAAGACTGCAAGAGATTAATCCAGCACAGTTATGCTGGATATGTAAATAACAAACGTTAAAAAAAAGGCTCCAACAAAGCTTCAGCAAGACTCAGACAGTGGACGGAGGGATGAAATGTAGCTCCAACAGTCCCTGAATGTGTTAACCTTCACCCCTGCCATTTGTGTCTGTAAGCTTAATAGCCGGCCATGCAGGTGCAGACATATACTGAGACAAATTCCTTCATAGAGGACAGGAAGCTCAGCCTCCTATTCACCACACTCAGTACACATGTGCTATTCATCAGTGTTTAAACTAAGTGATGAATATATAACTTCCATTTAGTAAACAATAAATGTTATAAAGCAGGAGAAAAAGAGAGATGAGAGTAAGAGAGATAGAGCTAGAGGGAGAGGGGGGCATAGACAGAGAGGTGACCCCTGGAAGGGAGTCTTTAGCACGAGGTCATACCAAGAAGCCCAGGTCACAGCTGTTCCCCATGCAACAGGGGTGAAAAAACAAGAGACAGAGAAATACAAGGAAAAAAGCGAACAAATAAGCACAGTGGATATCTCTTCCAAAGATATTCTTTTTACTTTTTTCACCCCAGTGATGTGAGAAGCATCTAAAAGCCCCTAAATATATCCAAATAAGAAATCCCATGCCTGTATCCTTCCTTTCTGCTTAACTGACATTACGGCTCAAACGGAAATAAAACATCCCTTGCACACTCATACCCAGAGACAGAATTTTTCAGCTGGTGCTGAGAACGATACATAAGTAGGATCAGTACTGACCTGGCAACATGGTCCATCTTTCACTCCCCCACCATTCCACAGCTGCTGAAGGTATCCATATGTGTGTACATGTGTACACGTTTCTGTGCACGTGTGTTTGTCTTGTCAGCAGTGCTGGCAAAGCTGAGAAAACATGGTGCTGTGTGTGTGTGTATGTGCCGGTGCGGGAGCTTAACTGAACCCGCAGAGTCTGAGAGAAGAGCAGTGCTGAATGTGTGTGTGTGCGTGTGAGAGAGAGAGAGCCTGCAGAAAGGCTGAGCACACGCTTACACTCTTCAGCATGTCTCGCTCACACTCACCCTCCCTCACCATATACTCTCTCTCGTCCCTCCATAGAAACATAAAAAAGAACACCACTCTCTTAATATATATTTTTTCTATAAAATGAAAATGACTGCAAAGTCTGCAAGTAGCTGGAGAAAGGGGTTTCTGAGCATACGTGTACGCATAGATGAGTTGTACAGTCAGACACACAACACTGTTCAGCATACCTGTAGTTTTGGTTCTCTCTGCGTGAGTGCGTTCTGAGACAGAGAGAGACATAGAGAGAGACACACAGAGAGAGAGAGAGAGAGAGAGAGAGAGACGGACAGACAGAGAGAGAGACGGACAGCAAGAGAGAGAGAGAGAGAGAGACAGACAGACAGACAGAGAGAGAGAGAGAGAGAGAGAGAGACAGTGAGAGAGACAGGCAGAGAGAGTGTGTGAGACACAGAGAGAGAGAGACAGGCAGAGAGAGTGTGAGACACACAGAGAGAGAGAGAGAGAGAGAGAGAGACAGACAGACAGAGAGAGAGAGAGAGAGAGAGAGACAGACAGACAGAGAGAGAGACAGTGAGAGAGTGTGAGACACACAGAGAGAGAGAGACAGTGAGAGAGAGACAGGCAGAGAGAGAGACAGACAGACAGACGAGAGAGAGAGAGAGAGAGAGAGAGAGAGAGAGAGACAGACAGACAGACAGACAGACAGACAGACAGAGAGAGAGACAGGGAGAGAGAGTGTGTGAGACACAGAGAGAGAGAGACAGTGAGAGAGAGACAGGCAGAGAGAGTGTGAGACACACAGAGAGAGAGAGAGAGAGAGAGAGAGAGAGACAGACAGACAGACAGACAGACAGAGAGAGAGAGAGACAGTGAGAGAGAGAGAGAGAGAGGTGAGCCACAGAGAGAGAGTGTGAGACACACAGAGAGAGAGAGAGAGAGAGAGAGAGAGAGAGAGGGAAATGCTCTTTGTACACAAGAGAGCATAGGCATATCAGTGTGACATAGTGTACTAGTGTATTGATCAGAAGCCAAACCACACTGGTTCACGCAGTGTAGTGCACAGCCGTGTGTAATGCAGTCCTCAGGCACAAAATCCTCAGTGTACTGGCAAAGCTACAAGGCTCGAGACCTAAGTGAACAGGTAGAGAAAACACAGACTGCTAATTTTCCTCAGAATGAGCTCGGTCCAAGACCTGGTTAAGTTTACAGTACAGAGTAACCGAATATGAATATATTATTCAGAATATATGGACAGATAATTCCAAACAGATACAAATAGGGGGCATGCTATATTTTAAGAAAGCTTGCATACACACAGCAACTGTTTGAGACTAAAGCTGGGACTGGGATCCTGTGGGATGCAAGAGGATGAAGACAAAATATAAAGCTCGAAGAAAAAAGAAAGACCACAGTCTTTCATGAATGTGATAGGGCTCAAGTCAAGACCACCAGTGTCAAAGTCCAAGACCAGGACTGGCCAAGATCAAATCAAGACTTAAAAGGGTCAAAATCGAGTCGAGGCCACACCTCAAGGGGTCGAGATGCATGCAGGTGTGTCAAATTCATCTTAAAAGACACATTGTGATTGGATCACTCAGATTTTTCTGCCATCAGATTTTGTGAGAAGGTGAAGCACTCTCGATGCTTCCTGAACAGCAACAAAGGACCAACTTATCAACTGCCTTAGCCTGTCATCGCCAGAAAACATGTCATCATTGCGAGACTGTTTGGAAATCACACTGAACAGTAGAGCTGCTAGTCTAATGGATAACAATGACACAGTAACAGCCGAGACGAAAGAAGATGCTTTTCATAGCTTCTTTCATCATTTCATCTCTCATTCATTTATAAATTTCATTAGCAGACCACATGAATAAAACCTTTGAAGCAGCCCATAAAGGTGAATAAAATTATTTGCGGGAGATCTCTCCCTTACAATAAATGTAGCAGAAGACATAAAAAATGTGTGAGATGGACTTTCTTCAGCGGAAACAACATATGAAAGTAGTCACTAGAGACACATCCATAATGGCAGGTGTGAATGACCTTGTCTTGGCTGTCCACTTGCGATCCGATCACCCAGGACGTATATTAATGTCAGATGTGAACAAGGCCATAGAGTCAAGACCAAGTCTCAAGGGGGTTGAGGTCAAGTCAAGTCATAATCTATCCATCAATCCATCCATTTTGCATACTGCTTATCCTACACAGGGTCGAGGGGGAGTCTGGAGCCTATCCCAGGGAACTCGGGGCACAAGGCAAGGGACACCCTGGATAGGGCACCAAGCCATCACATACATGCGCTATGGACAATTTGGAAATGCCAAATCAGCCTACAACGCATGTTTTTAGACAGGGGGAGGAAACCGGAGTACCCGGAGGAAACCCCTGAAGCACAGGGAAAACATGTAAACTCCTCACACAAAGGGTGAAGCAGTGATTCGAACCCCCAACCCTGGTTGTCTTCGTTTGTGCATTGAGCCAATGATGAGGATTTTTTTTATAGGAGAAGCAATATTATAATATTTATTGTCAAACATTGGGCAAAAAGACAACACAAACATGATTTGTACAAACTCTTGGAAGAGAGCAAGATCATATTTAGCCAATTACAAATCGAAATAATTCAAAGTGCAAGTCAAGTAAGCTGTGGATGCAGGAGTAAAAACACTCCTGAGCACCTGAGTGATATAGCAGAGCAGCTAACGTTAAACATTTACGTTGGAGTGCACTGTCTATGGTCAGGTACAAGCACAACATTTTTATTATTATTATTATTACTACAATAAAGCTAATTTTGTTGGATGACACTTTTCCCCCACTATTGAGCATATTTGTGGACTTTTGTAACATTTGAAATCTAGCAGTACAGTGCTATTTTTCTACCAGCAATAATGCAATACAAAAAGGAGCTTTCTTGTCTCCAAATGAAACCAGCAATCGCCAATCCCATTTCCTGTAACCCGGTTGTGTCCATGTGCACCGTTTATTTCACCCCACATCAACAAGGCTGCTTCACTCAACAACAAAATACATAACTGACAAATATTTACAGTAGCAAATAAGAAATAACTCATGTGTCTACTAAATGTCAGATAGCAGACATGTCGTTATACACAGAATGTGCACAATCATCAGAGTAGAACAAAACTAATGAAATACCACTTGCCATTTTATTTATGTTTTTGCTATCACAGATTTAGCTGATTAAAAAAAAAAAGTCCTAGAGGGTTACATCTGAGTGAACATATAACAAATGGTGTTTGTGTGTTCAGACATCCAGCTGGATATTTCTATAAGCGAAATCTAATAATTATGAAAATGTCAGGGCACTGAGGCACTGGCAATCAAAGGGAACGAGAGGAGCCGATTTATGCCTCACCACACCTCCTGATCATGTATTAATTACTATATTAATGCAACATTTTTTGTCATTACACTGTTCTTTGGAAAATTACGGCTTACGATAGTCACAAAAAAACAAAATATTCACACCTATTCACCCTCATTGAGGATAAAATCAAAAGCAAAAGTTCTCAGATTTCTAAAGGACAAAAAGGTCCATTTTCCACAATTTCACACAATTTCCACAAAACTGTCACACTCCAACAAGTCATGCGTTTAAAAGGAGTCACACAGACTGAATCAGTGGTGGAAGCAGCTGGTTTCAACCCCTCAGGCCCACAGCATCAGCACTGGGCAACAATGCAAACACACAACTACATAATTTCATAATTCAATTCAGAGACTCGCTCATTTTCAGTATGACCACCCGGGTTGGTTGCATCTAAAATCAACCAACTTGCCTTTACTCTGCACCATTCATTGAGGAATTTAATTCACCACTTTGTCTTCCGGATGCTCAATGAATTTGAATCCGGGACAAACAGCAAAGCAATCAAACAGATCACTAGTAGTGATAATCACGACCAAAATAACAAATGTGAGGAAGAATGACTTGCAAAGAGACCACACATGTTAGCTCTACAACTATTACTGATTCAATCAGGTGTACAATGGAGCTCAGAGTGAGGAAGATCCTGAAGGCAAAAACAATCAACCATGATGAAGGGTGAGGAGTTCAGCAGCTAAAGAAAATAATCAGTTCTCTGAGCTCAACCATTTAAGGGAAGGAAAAGTAAAGAATTGGACACCGCTAAATATCGGTCCAACACATGATTGGAAGAGTCAGCCGCAGGAAATAGTTCAATACTGAAGAAGAAATGGTTTCGTTTAGTGGCATCAAAACATGATATAGTGTGATCTTTTTAAAGCTTGGCATGGTACAGAATATTACAAGTAGAACTCAATGCCAATGGCGTCTATGGGGATGCCTCCACCACCAACAGGTCTAGTCTTTCTAGTCACTAATTTGTATGACTAAAATACACTTAAAAGTATACTTCAAACAAGAAAAGAAGCCATTTAACAATAACTATTCAGTCATTTGATATTGTTGTGACCTTGAACCTGATTGGATTGATTCCAAAATGTAATCAGTTCATCAGTTCATCAGCTGTTTACAATGATAATTTCAGCTATAAGCTAACTAGCCTTGACATGAACTCAGACATGGCTAGGAAACATGAACTAAGACCTAAGACACATGGCATGAACAAAGACTCTAACTATATTCGCTATCTAATTCTAACTCTATATCTAATTACCCGCGTTGTGTGTGTCATGGCTCCTGGTAAATATACACACCAGCCAAACTGCTAACAGCTGTGGGCAATTCCAAAACACACGTGACTGGACAACACATGACAAGACGGGGCGGAGACATGACGTCAACCAATATGTATTTCTTCGTGTGTTTTCCCTGATGAGGGGGTGCACAAAACGACTGATCTGAAGAATGTGGTGTGAGCGCGTTAGATTTAATTCGAACAGTTTCATTGGTCCACTGTGACCTGTTGGGTAATTTCATTTGTCCGATGTGACGAGGCTAAATGTTTTGGTGGTATGAAACTCATTAGCCCGTAAAAATCCATAAATTAGCCGCATCATTGTTTAAGCCGCAGTGTTCAAAGCATGTGGAAAAAAGTAATGGCTTATAGTCCAGAAATTACGGTACATTCTGAAAAAAAATGACTTGGAGGAAAATATAACTTCCTTTTTATGGGGGGGGGAAAAAAAGAATCCTTCATAGTGGTTGAATTAGATGGTGAGTAGGGATCAATATAAAAAAAAATAAAAAATACTTTTCTTGGTCCCCACTCACCATCTAATGTATATACTCTCTCTCTCTTTTCCTGGAAAATATATCTAAGGTAAACCATGCAGTAAACCCTTACATAAGTAGATGCATGAAGTAAGAAATAAAGTGTCAAAGATGTGCAGTTATAGGAAACTACGTCAATAATAAAGGCTGTTACCACCCTGATGTTGATTAATTTTCAAAAACAGCACATCAAAGTGTTTTATTCCTGTTAAACCACTGTATTGTTATAATGTTATACCACTATACCACTTACATTTTTAAAATGTATTAAGCAATAAATGTCATACTTTATCTGTTTACAGTTACACTTAATGTTGTGGACCATCCATAAAACCGTTAGTTCCTGTTATCACTTCCATAACAACAGCTAAAAACGGTCAGATCCTCACCAGCCTCTGTTCTTTCTCTCTAATGATGCTAAAAAAGACAAACAAATGCAGCCTGTCATGCTGCCAAGTAGCCAACCCAATCTGTCCTGATGACTTCCCATAGAAAACATTACCGCTGACCGTTACAAAACCCTGATACTGAAGACTCCTTCTATAAAAGCTAAATAAACATCTCCTCACAGATAGATTCACCATTTATTTTACTCAGTGCATCCACCATACAATTCCCCATGAATTGGTTGTTACTGTAGAAATGGTAAAGTATCAGAATGACCACATTAATATAAACCTGTGATCAGTTGGAACTAAAATCAGACCTGCTGTTAGAGAAAATTAAACAACACCTTCTGACCCAACAGATCCAACAGCACTAGATACAGAATATAAGTGGTACAGATCAACCAGCACTGTTGTATATGAAAATTAAACTAAACACTAAACTGTGAATAATTGGTACAGTGGGGGGGAGGGGGGAAGGAGTAAAAACGCTTGTAATTTTGAAAGCCCAGAAACAAGTGCTCTTTAAAGTCGAGCATCTTTTTGTCTCAGGAGCTCAGAATGAGACGCAGAGGAGTCGATCACTGCTGCAATTTCACTATAGCGGTGTGTGGAGACCTGTGACTAAGACGACTAGCATGAAGCGGATGGCCCATTAATGCTGAACTGAGCTCAATCTATGCAATATACTGACACTGACACACACATACTTTCATTATACCTTGATTTAATTTTTATAATATCCAAATCACAAAAAGACCAGTACTAGAAGCTATACTAGCAGGCATGCGGAGCAATTTTCTGTCTGACAATTACACAAATACGTCAACGCACAAAAGAAGGAGAGATGGAGAGAGAAAGTGATTACTCAAGGGAATCAATACATCAATGCACTTCACATAGCTCCAACATTCATTTGCAAGCTTGGATATGCTGCTCTGCTTTCTGTTAGCTAAAGAAATGCACATTCGGTTTAGTGAGTCATGAGGGAGATGGAGCTGGACTGGGTCAGGAGGAACAGACAGTGCACTTTAAATCAGGTCACACTGAGAAAGAGTACACGATGAAGGGCAATCAAATCACCCAGACACTTTTGAACAACTTGCTTACTGTGCATGTGTGTGTGTGAGAGAGAGAGAGAGAACAGGCAAAATTTGGGTTTTAGAGCTCAGGAGAACCATTTATCGTACAGTATTGAAGCAAACAGTATTTGGTCATACTAGCACTATAAGGCCACTGCAAGTTAGTGCTGCGATCCACAAAGTGTAAGAAAGGAAATGGAATAATGAATATCCAGGAACAGAGATTCATCCATTTTGGAAGGTCATAATTAAAGAATAAAACATTTGGCATGATAGGAAAATCAACAGGAGTAGTGTGATGTGGCCTGCATTCAATAACAACAACAGAATGTCATATATATATATATATATAAATTATGTTTTTCTTTAAATCAAACTCTTTATACATGTCAACAACATCATCAACAAAAAAGCAATTTTAAGCAATTCAAAAATTTCAAAAAGCTAGAACATAATATAAAAGAAAATATTAGGAAGACAAACAGATTTGGCTCCAATTGAGGAAGATGTTTTTCAAAGTAACTAAGAACTGATCTCACTCCACGGACATCTGTCGTTTCCCCAAAAGCTCATTTCATGTGATATGAGCAATAGTCTACAAATCCCTCAAATCTGTTCCTAAAAAGCATCTGTGGATGAAATGCAGGATCTCAGGCTGTACACCAGTGGCTCAGGTAAGTAGGCCAGTGCCAGTGAAGCACAGTACAATAATAAACAGAGTTGAAGAGCTTGGAATTCATGCTTTCTTTCTGGAACAATGGCCTTGGCCTTAATGATTTAGGGAAAGGTGTCCTACATGCACACATCTCAGGATTGTAGCTCTACATAGAGGCATCTTTAACTCGCATACTGTAATGAGTCACTTGGACACTGATCTTTTGCCCTCTCTCTTAAAGTTAAGAGGAAAAAAACTAAAATGCAGCTTGTCGTGCAACAAAGAATGGGTAAAGTCTCCTGTCCTGAAGACGTTCCTGTGGTGAAAAACTTGACTGTTACAAATCGCTGACAATTCAATGCATCATGTTAAATACCAGCCTGTTTATCTATTTATTATTAGATTACACAATGCATACAATATACAACTTCCTTGAATTATAACCAGCACTACTATCAGAGCTGCTGTAAAGAAAATTAATCATCAACACCTTTCGCCCAATCAGATTAGAAAATTCGGCAGCCCTGCAGAATAAAGAAAAGGATAACTCTACATGATATTTTGAGCTCAAACACACAAGGACATTATAATAGTTTTATTTTATATAATCATAATAAAATGGTAATATTTTTAAATAAGCTCTCAGAAAACAAGAAATCAAGCTAAGCATTAAAATAGAAATAAATGAGAATCTGTAACAAGTAAACATATTTTAGTCTTTAGGTTTGTAACATTATTAAGGTATAACCAAAAGGGACTTCAATTTGAGTAAGAGCCTAACACCAACAATAACATTAACCTGTGCTACAAATCACTGAGAGGCCCAGGGCTGGTATAAATCACACTGATTCACACTGCTGTCAGCATGGACAGACCTCAGATCAGATTCTATGAAGAGAATTTTGCTTAAGGATTATTTGCACATCACGGTTTGTTTCTCTGCAGAAAACGCAACTTGCTTGACAGTCTCATAAACACAAAAAATGGGGAACGCAGAAATACAAAGTCGGAAATGCACCAGCACTGAAAGGCATTGGGGGTATTGATTAAAACAGGTTCCAGCTTGATGCCGTGCTGAATCAGAGCCCTTTTCATCACAGAATGGGAAAGTGCAGGAAAGGAGAATTGAGTGAAAGCAAGTGATCAGGAATTACACTGTGTAATCAAAATGGACTGGATGGGGGAAGTGTAAGAGATAAAATGCAAATGTGGTGTGAGTGAGTGAGTGAGTGAGTGAGTGAGTGAGAGTGAGTGAGTGAGTGAGAGATTAAGTGCAAAGCAATGGGCAGTCGGCATAGTGCAGCCCAGGCGGTTTGGTATGAAAGCAGAGTGTATGGGATATAAATGCCAGAGTGGAGTGTCTCATGAGCCGGTCATTAAGAGAACGGCTGCAATTACATCCCCATCACTACTTCTGGATCCGCGGCATGCGTGTGTGCGTGTGTGTGTGTGCATGCATGTATCCAGTTCCAGTACTAATAAATGAGGGCCAGTCCAGCTGTTGGGAGGTATAGGGATAGAGACCTTCATTTCCCTGCTGAGACCCCCCACACACACACAATGCTAATGAAAAGTTTAGATTATTTAAAAAAAAAAAAAAAAAGTTGAGACACCAGTGTAACATTCTCCCTGTAGATTCCTTAGCAACTTACTGTACACACTACTGTCAGAAGCTCCACATAAAGAACTGAAGAATTGCATCTGGAGTGTATATGAAATTACTATAGGCAGAATTTTAACACGCGTAGCTGCACAGAAAAAAAAACACCACAACACCTGTTTACTAGACACATAATGGAAATCCAATTTTATGCATAAAATCTTGTTGAAGGATCTCCTTTGTGGTATGATGTCATAGTTCTACAGTTGCATTATATACTCGGACATTTCAAATGCTTATTGATGGAATTCAACAATAATTCGGTCAGTTTAGAGTAAACAGGTTTGCAGTTGTGTTCTCTATCCATGTAAACATGATGAAATTATAATCAGTCATGTTTGCACATACAGATTAAGTTGAAATGCATCTGCTCGCTAATAATCCGCATTTCTATAAAAGTATTGTGAAATAATGAGTTGAGTTGGCTGAGTGACAGGCTGTTTACACATAAGAGGCTTCAACACGGAGTTGCCACATTGACAGACAGTTACTATACACCAAGTAGACCCACGCCTCCTTCCATTCCATGACAAGGCTCTCCACATTCAGCACAGGCTAGTCAATCAAACATCTCTGTGTGGTCTAGAATTCACAAAACAGCTGCTCGATAAACGCAAGCAGTCCACAATGTGAAAGATCTTATTTTCTTCAGTACACATGTGATAATAGCCTCACTAAAACAAAGAATGTCCAGACATGAGAACTGTAGGTCTAGAAATGTTTATTACAGAGAGCTTCGCTACTCTGCAAAAATAAATACACACACGATGGTAAAAGAGACAGTGAGACGTAGAAGATAAGGTTTTACACAAAATATTCATCTAATTCCACATTTTCAGAAATAAAAGATGATTTCAAGAAATGTTAGTGAAGTACAGACTGAGACGGAGTCTGAACTGATGAATCCGGATTTGAAACAGAGGCTTAAGTTCAGTAAGATAAATATGACTGCAGTCCCATGATGCTGCGTTCACTGAGACTGAATCAAGCCAGGCAGAAAACTCAACAATAAGACAGGCAGAGAGAAACACACAACCAGAGCCTTCACACACCAGGGAAAAGAACCCCATAAGTGCATAACTACTACACACACACACACACACACACACACACACACACAAAACAACACACACACACAAACAACACACACACAGACTGACCCACTTTGCCAAGACAGACTATCGAGAGACCAGAACCAGAATAAGCAGCAAGACGTTGTGGAACGTTCCAGATAGAGATGTCACTAACAGATCATCAACTGGTTATAACTCTATCTGAACATTTTACAACGTGTGGCTTCAAAGCTGAACATGCCCCATCACCTTAGCCCAAAACCTACACAGATGCCTAACTTTCAGAATAATAAGAATAATAGAGAATATTTAAAGACCGGACTTCCTCCACGTTTTCTCCCAAACCACAGAACACTACTGAGGAATCCCTGGCCATACAACAGTCAGCTGCTCTAGCCTGCAAAAGAAAAACAGAAATATTATTTTCCAAATTTCTGTGCAAGGGAAGTGTGGGTAGAAGTAATGTCATAATTACTATTATTAACAACCCCAACAGCGCTTTCACAAAATCTTATTAATCTCTGCTGATTTCCCAGCTATGAGCTCTTCACATGTCTCTATGATTGGTATTCTCACAGGGAAAAAGAAAAGGAAAAAAAAAAGTGCTGACACTAGGCTTTTGGGTGTGACTCGTTGTGCACAAGCCGTCAGGGATCCAAGGTCCTCTAAATGAAGGCTGCACAATACTGCTCACTCCATTAAACCCATAAACTTCTGAAATCCCACAAAGCTCATCCTACTGCCTGATACAGAGAGGTGGATTACAGGTATGGAAGAAGGGGACAGAGAGTTCAGGGAGGAGGAAATAAAGACGTTCTCAATTATGTGTTTGTTTTAGAAACTAACCAGTTTGGTTAAGCGACCATTTTAAATAAAAAAAAAAAAAACATATTTTCTTTATTAAAAGCTTATCCACATGCACCACTCATTGATTGAAGACTGAGCCTTAGTAACATGATCTATCAAAAGTCTAAATAAAAATAAATAGAGTCTAAATGTTTGATTAGATAATAAAGTGTGCAGTCACTGCTTTAGCCTACACGGTTTATTCATCTCCAGTTTTGCTTAAGCCATGTAATGAAAGTGTTTTTTTCCTCTGCAGAGACTAGAAAATTCAGAGCAGACTGTGATTGGTCAGACAGGTAAATCAGACAAACGGGAAGAGATTTTTAATGCACCAGGGTCTATAAAAAAAAGGAATCTGCAGTTTTACCCAATTAATTATCCTCAGCCCAACTCTCCAATGTCACACTTGATTTAATTAACTGATGAAACAAGAACCTATGATCTTTGCCATGATGAAATAAAATGAATTGAACCATCTAAAAACCACCACTGCAATGTGTTCATTTGAAAAAGAAGACCAACTGAACCCTTCTTTCTTTGTTTTTCTTTCTCCCTCATGCTGAAGTAGACAAAGGTAACACAGATAATACAGATAGATTAGCCTCCATGGATGCATGCTGATAATTGCAGTCTCATTAAAGTCTAAAATAAGGGCTAATAAAGACAGGGTGGCTCACTGCTGAGTGGCCTCAGCCGTGCATCATCTAAAAGTGCATAACAAAAGAAGATGGACAAGGGAATGAAGCCAAGAAATGTCAAGGCCAAAAATCTACTCCAGTCACTCAAAAGCGTTCAGTTAGTGACAAGAAACCGAGAAACTATTTGGGAAAAGCAGTTTTTACACACAAACATGCGTCACAGAGTAACAATTTTACCAGACGTTTCCAGGACATTTAACATGCCAGAGTGTTAAAAGCAAGCCTCTCTAACCGAGGTGTACACCAACTTCAACTACACCAACTTCATGAATAATGTAACTAAAAGGTCATTAAAAAAAGAAAAGAAAATTTCACATCGGTTAGCAGCCAGTAGAAATCTAGTAAAAAGTTCTAAATGAGATTGTAGCACATGGGGCCTCAGCAACTGGTAGTCACTTATACTTGGCAAGTTTGCTGGTAAGTGCTCAGGTTTTTGCCAAATACTGTAATAGATCTGAAATTAAGGACATGCTCAACAATTCTGGTTTCAGATACAACTACAGACACGAGTAACGGGAAAATTCACACTGGCCTGATGACTGATTTGGGATGCTACCCTGCTGTTTTATAGCTTTATTTATTTATTTAGAATTGTATTATTTATTTATTTAATCATTTATTATTTTATATTATTGCGTGTCCGAATAACTCAAAGTGATCCTTTCCGAATTCGACATTCGATAATAAACTATGAACCTGTTAGTTTTGACTTGCAACACTACCATTCTCCTCAGCTCCGACAACCAGTTTGGGATCGAGTCATCATTGCACAGAGCGAGGATGGAGAGGAAGCAGCAGAGAGGGAAAGGGCACACAAAAAGGAAAACCCTGCCGTGAAATGTAGCAAAGTCACCGACCTCTTCAGGGCTTCAAGTGCTCAGTCTCATCTGTAAGTACTGTAGCTTTGTGTTCGCTAACTTAGCTAATCAAGTATTAATCAGTTTCACTACTACAAAATGTTAGCACTATTACTATTCTCACTCAAAATATGCTAAAGGACAGCATTATCTACTGTATAGTTATAATACTAAGTAATTTAGAAGACAAATATCCAACGAACAGTACATTTAGTGAGGCCTCTACATTGTTATTTTATATGTTGAAATTATAAATACAGCTAGGGCAAACAACAACAACAGGAAGAAACAAAACAAAACAAAAAACACTCTTCCAATCTAGGAGTCATAAAAGATGAGATCATGTTCAATATTAGGATTTTTCCAAATAGATAATGTTGTGATGTAGCTAGTATTGTGCTGAAATATTTAGGCAATTTAGAAAATGTCGTCTGCCCAAATGTGAGGTTGAAAAATACATTTTTCTTCTATTTTCCAAAATAAGGTGGAGAGAGTTAACCTGGCACTAGGTTTGTTGCAGTGGTCACACTTCAGGGCCAACCTGAGATGACAGGCAGGGGAAATTAAGAGCAATTAAATGCACTATATTTGTACGAAATATAGTATGGTTAAGGTTTTAAGTATTTTTAAAATACCCGAGTATTTAAGTTTAAAAAAACAAAAACACACATTGCCCTAATGTGATGCTTTAATTTAAACTAAAAGAAATTTGCATTCGTTGCTAACAGTGAGGTTAAAAATTGTTTTCCAACAATGTGGAGACAGTTCTGTTCATAGCAGTAGACCTGGTAAAAAGTGAAGGGTACATGAAAATTGCCACAAAAAAAAAAAACAACTTTTCTTCTTCATATAATGTACTCACATATAATGCGAGTGAAAAGTAGAGATTTACTGGCAGCGGTGCACTTCTCGTGTTTGTTAAATGCTTGGCAGACCCATGTAAGCTGATATAAATTAGGACTGCTCCACTACCTCTAGGTTGCTTGTTTATGTTTTTTTATGGGATGGCCATACTGTGTGTAATAAATTGAATTTAGGAAAGAATAAATAGGGTTGTCAGTGGTTTCAAAATTTGTTGTGGGTGTATGGGGTGGACTGGATGAGTGCAAGACTCCCAGCATGAAATTATGTCCCAATCTGGCCCTGTTAGGCGGCACACTTAATTTTTTTTGGCACATTGACAGAAAGGTTCACAGGGCACCTGATTTAGAATAAATAAATACATAAATAAATAAAGGAACTTTTATTCTCATGGCTTGAGGGGACAGATATGAAGTGCATGGGCAGGAGCACAAACGGTCAGATAGGAAGCTAAAAAAAAAAAAAAAAAAAAAAAAAAAAAGATAGACGTGAAAACTTTGTAGTACTAAATAGCAACAGATACAAATACATTAGACTGATGCTGAATACAATGACTATGTTTACATGGACAACAATAATCTAATTATTGACCCGATTCTGAATAAGACAATATTGTGATTAAGGTGTTTACATCAGTCACTTGAAATGCAGCAGGAGAGGACATGTTTCCTGCAGTGGCATGAAGCTGGATGAGTGACAAACATAACAGACAACTCTTGAAGTATGAGAAGAGTCAAGCCAGTGATTGAAGTGTGGGTAACTGCTTTTTGACACAAGCCCAATCCAATCCTCAGCTGTCAGCTAATGATGCTCTCTGGGGTGAGGCATACACACACACACAGCATATTAGAGCAGGGTTAGAGCAGGGTGCGCACGCACGCACAGGAGGAAAGGTGAAGGATGCACAGACCACAGCGGAATAATAAGGGCAATGGGGCAAATGATAGCAGCCACGCTTCAGCTATTCACGGTCAGCATAGGGAAGTACCACTTGGCCGATGGTACCATGACAATAAGCAAGATGGCACGGATACTGTGAGACTGATATTGTGAGCGTGCCTATCACGGACACACTGACAAAGCTCGGGGCTGGAACTGGTTCCTTGCTTTTCCACTTACCTGCAGTACTGATACTCAATACAACAGCAATCTGGTTCTAGTAATATTGCATAAACAGATATTTGCATTCTTATTTTATCACAATCCAATTAAAAAAAAAAAAAGAAAAAAAAAGATATTTTTTACAGAGATTTTCATTTAGTACTTTTTTAGTACTCACGGTGCTTGTTACGAGACTTAACTGTTCAAGTACTTTGAGGATAATAATGCTATAATAAAGAGTTAAATAATTGAAATAAAAGCAAATATTACATCTTTTAAAAAATTATCATAAATTAAAAAAAAAGTCTTTAAATGGTAAACCACATTTTCTGTAATTTAGTATTACTTGATGTGTGCATTATAAAACTCTTTAATAGTCTAGGAAAAATGTGGGCTGTTTTCTGAAGCAGCAGTGACCCTGTAAGAAGTGTCAAAGGGGGGGAGGGAGATATTTTACTTTACTGTAATCATTTCTCGCCATTCCAAGACATACAGGCAGTGTCTCAGATACTATACAAATCTGCTGAATCTGTAGCATCAGCCATTCTGCTTAGCACTGCAAGATCATTATGGGGTTCGTATGGATTTTTGAGAGCGATTACTGTGGAGATTACACAGGGAGAGAGGTCTAATTTAACTGCAAATGAAAAAAGTCTTTTTTTTTTCTTACGTATGCACTTTAATGCTGGAATTTTATAGCCATTAATTGTAAAGGGGTTAAATGTAAACAGAGATAGGGTCAAAATCCTGGGAAGGCTGACTACACTGAGCCGGACTGTGTACAGTTCCTCGGAAATGCAGCACTAGTGACTAGCAGGCTAATGAGGCACGGTACCGCTAAACTAAAGTGTTCGGAGAAATGAAGATCGCACATGATGAGATTTTCTAGTAAAGGTGTTAAGACAGTTAAGAATGTTAGCACGATGCAACATCTGAACATTTAGGCTCAGGTTTACAATTACAATAAACTTCATCATGCTTCCAGGTTAGGATTCAGTCGACGACATAGAATAATAACAACATGGTATAATATCAGAAATTAGATTGAGAGAGAGAGAGAGAGAGAGAGAGAGAGAGAGAGAGAGAAACAAGCCATGTTACTTGCTCAATCACATTACCTAAATAAACAGCAGTTTCTGAAGATCATTACCATTTCCTGCTCTGCTGTTAGTGATTCAAGATACTTTCTCCTGTTCAATTTTGTTGGAAGTTAGTGCAAAAGATAATATTTAGCATCAACATTAGAAATGCACAGATGAATCAGCTGATAAAGGCTATTTTTCAGGCTAAGGGCTGTCGGACGATAGTTTAAAAACATCAGATGATCAGGGCTGATTATATCCTGTCAATCAAAAGAGGGCAGGAAAACACATGGATTTCCTGCTGTGTGTAGAGAGGTCTCATGTAGAATGATGATAAAACTGCAGTTTGTGATCTCTGTAATCTCTGCACCGCTAATATTGTACACCGAAAGTGAGCAGGAATGAAGCAGAAGTTTCGGCATCAAGTCTAATAATAATAACAAATAAATAAATCAATTATATATGGTATATATATATTTTTATATACACACACACATTATATATATATATATATATATATATATATATATATATATATATATATATATATATATATATATATATATATATATATATAGATAGATAGAGAGAGAGAGAGAGAGCACAGAAAAATATATTTGTAGAGTAGTATACTTCATATCCAGTTAATATATATATTAAGTTTGATGTCAGTGATGGAGTTGAAATGCTTTTGTTTCTGGTGAGTTAATGTGAGACTAACGCGAGGTTTTTTAGAATTCAGTCAGTCAATGTTAATATGAATTAATAACATTCAATAATTTAAGAAATCTTTCTTTAATCTTCAGAATTTAGTTCATATGCTAATGTTAATTAGAGTAATGTGTTTTCTGTTTATGAGACCAGTTACTGTAAAACAACTTCTTGAAATGGAAAGTTTCATTTGCATATTTACAGAATGGTGGAATTCATTATTATAAATTTAACAGAATAAATTAATAAAAGGCAGAACTATCAGTATCGACCGATATCACTCTGAATAATCGGTTATAGGTATTGGCTGGGAATTTAGTATCTGTGCATCTCTACTTGACATTCTTTGGGGTGAAAGACATAAGCTCTCTTAACCTGTAAACAGCTCTTTTGCCACTCTCCTTCTCCACTAATAATAATTCTAAATCCTGACCCAGGGTAAATTATTATTTTGACACTCTGTAAACCCACCCAACTGCTGCTCCTCGAGCTGACTGATGAATGTATGACCCATCTTCAAGATCCCTCACCCTTTACACACACACAAACAATAACCAGCCTTCGCCATGCTCCTCCAAACCTCTGCTCTCGCATCGGGCTGGAACAGATGGTGACATTCAGTCATTCCAAAGTGCACATAAATTTCTATCTAAAATGCCAGGCCAGCACCATGCCATGAATATGCTGTTCCAGTCGAGCAGATGTGAAGGGGAGATTTAAGAGCCTTCATTTTTTTTTAAAGAGACAACGGAATCACCGGAGTGGAAACACAAAACACACGTATTAACGGTCTGATGATGGTCTTATCCATCTCTTTAATGATGTGTGAAATCAGACAGAAAATGAAAAAGGCAGTCAGCAAACCCTTTATTACTGAAGTCCTACTACAAGGCCAGCTCTAGTAATCCCATTGTTACAACTTTTACATAAGTTTCCCTACCTGACTTACTCTACACACACACACAATATAGACAGTAGATTACACTTATCTTAATCCAGGCGCTTCAGCATGTTTTATATGGAGGGATTAAGCAAACTGCTGACATTCACAGCCCTGGAGGCTTCTACAGTGGCTTTCAGCCTGAACATTAGTGTGTGTAAAGGCTCATACAGCAATATGAGGTGACTGTGTATTTAGCTCAGTTTAACTATTGACTGCCATCATTGCAGCGTCTCTCATTAAGCAGTCCTGGGCCACAGACTGCTGCTTGATAAGAGCCTGAGCATCAGCACTCACAGGGCTTATCAGTCACAGAGATCCTGTTAGGCACCAGATGTGAAGTTACAGAGCCATAGCATGTAACTAGCACACACGCTGACTCAAAAAAACCTGTGCTTCATAATGTGTAGCTATATTTGTGTACATGTCTGATAACTAGAGTTTTGAAAAATGTAAGAAAATTTGAATTTTGCTTGAACTAGCATTAAAAAAAAGTATTCAA
This sequence comes from Ameiurus melas, assembly GCA_012411365.1. Classification (NCBI taxonomy): domain Eukaryota; kingdom Metazoa; phylum Chordata; class Actinopteri; order Siluriformes; family Ictaluridae; genus Ameiurus; species Ameiurus melas. The sequence goes on from CM022762.1 coordinate 16,725,997, forward strand.
TTTAAGTATTAAGAACACCCACAGACACCCTGATTAAAGACAGATTGTTCCTATATCAAAAGTGTTAAGACACTTAAAAATAACAAAAGGTTTTAAGACAGTATCATCTCTGCGTGTATGCTAGCTCCACAGCAGGTTTTTAATGCCAGCCTTAGTTTAATATACAACCCTTTCTCAGACACAAGTTAAAGTTGTGTCCGATGTAAATGTCCTTTTTAAAATGAATGATAAGACACCTAGAATGTAATATCATACAAACTCAAAAGTAAGACATTATATAAAGCCTTTATTTTTTTTCAAGTTGCGACACCATCTGCTAAATCTGGCTATCTAAAAAGAATTTTTCCTAAATAACAACAATGCTAGTTTGTCTGTTAACAAATTCCATGTGATACATAGAAATCTTTTTAAACAGCACATCCCAAAAAAAGTTCCATTCCTCTAATACAACAACAACTTGCAAACACTAACATTTTCTATTATTATTACAGAATGACACTTCGCACTCTTTACTGGTTTATATTCACATTTCAATGTTGTGAAGCATGCGTGAAACAAATTAGTTCCTGTTATCACTTATGTTGTAGCAGTTATTAACCGTCATTCCATCATCAGAAACTCTTTTTTTCCTCTCTCGAAAATAACAAAGGGGGGATGCAGCTTTCTGTTGGAAAATGTAAAAAGCCTGACATACAGTAAAGGCTAAATAAAAACCTCCTTACAGAACATTAGAAAAATAAATCAGTACCTCCTGACCAATCAGAACGGAGAACTCGACAGTGCTGCGTTATAAGAAGTGTTAAGTCCTAGCTGCCAAACTCTGTTCCTGGAGATCAGTGCTTCAGCACCTAGCATAACAGCTAATATTACACAGCTCTGAAGTTCTCAGCACAGTGAGCTCTGGGGACTCTTCTGACAACCTCTGATACATGCTAGAGAGATGTGACACTAGAACATACTGTCTACAATGAATAGGCTCTAATAGTCTGCTGTGTGATCATTAAAGAATTGAACAACAAAAAAAAACAACCCAGCAGTGTGAAAAGAATCCAGTGGATTCACACTGTGGAAATGTGATGATTGTGTGCATTTTTGATGCTCTGAATGTACAGTGCCCTCCACTAATATTGGTACCCTTGGTAAATATGAGCAAAGAAGGCTGTGAAATATTTAACCGTGGACATGAGGTACTTTTCCATATGGCTACCTCTCTGTGCGCCAAAACCACCTCTGGTGTTTATTGGCAAAAAGCTCCAATTTGGTTTGATCTGAAAATAGAACCCGAGCCCATTTGAAGTTCCAGTATTATCTGGCAAACTGAAGACGCTTGAGTTTGTTTTTGGATGAGAGTAGAGGCTTTTTTCTTAACCCCTTCCAAATAACCTGTGTTGATGTAGGTGACTTTGGATTGTAGTTTTGGAGACTTTCTGACCCAAAGACACAACTAACTTCAGCAATTCTTCAACTGTGATCCTTGGAGATTTTTTGGCCACTAGAACCATCTTCAGTGTGCTGAGACAATATAGACACATGTCCAATTCCAGGTTGATTCATAAAATTTCCAGTTGACTGGACCTTCTTAATTATTGTCCTGATGGTGGAAATGGGCATTTTCTATGCTTATGCCATTTTCTTATAGCCACTTCCCATTTTTTGAAGCTCAACAACCTTTTGCCTCACATCACAGTTATAGTCATTGGTCTTACCCATTGTTATGAATGACTAAGGGAATTTGGCCTATGTGTTACCTCATGTTTATACCCCTGTGAAACAGGAAGTCATAGTTGAACAATTTCCTGTTCCTAATCACCCAGATGTACAATTGTTTTTTTTAATATCAATGAAATACACTTCAAATATATTTTTCTCATATTAATTCATAGGGATACCGATAACTGCTGCTCACATATTTAACAAAGATTTTTGGGGGATAATCCTGTGTTGTGTTTGCAATTGTTTCATATCCATGAAAGACAAAGACAATTTTTCACAGCCTTCTTTGCTCATATTTACCCAGGGTGCCAATATTAGTGGAGAGCACTGTATTAACACAATATACAGCATATAATATAACACTGAGGGAGTGCATAGAATTAAAGAAAAGCAGCATTAGGTTGTTTCTTTAATGAAGCAGAAAAGCCAGAATACACGCTTTACCCGTTATGTACGCAATATTTAATTTATATATATATATATATATATATATGTATAAAAAGACAATTACAGTATAGTTTATTAGATTTATCTCACAAGAAAAGGTAAAAGTGGGGAAAAAAATTATATAAATAAATAAATAAATAAATGAAAATCATCACCAACCTCTGTCGTCCACAGGATCCTCCTCTTCTGGCACAAGGCTGGGAGGTCTGTACGGTGGAGGGAGGCGCATGGGGGGAGGCGCACTCTGCTGTTCTGGTTTCTACGTCACACAGACAAACACATAGTGCACAGATTAGAATATTAAATAACCATTCTTCCTGAACTAATCAGATAGGGTAAATTACTTCACATGCAGCACTACAAGATGTTCGTAGCCTATTATTTATCTCTCCTTGAAATGCTTTTAAATAAAATCTAAATCAATGCTCAGAAATTATTATTATTATTAAAAATAATAATAATAATGTTCACTCCAAGCAGATGGTATATAGTTATGAAATGTAGCTATGAAACAGCTCAGTATAATTTAGCAGAGATTGTTATTCTTAAAATTCTCCAAATGTAATGTTACACATAGAGTTAACTAAAGCATAGACATGATATTATTTCAAAGCTGTTTTTCACTCATTCACGAGTGCAGATCAGACTCTGTTAACTGTCTAATTCAATCCACATATCCACATATCCATCCATCCATTCTTCAATTCATCCACCCATCTATGTATCCTTCCACCCACCCATCATTGCACACCTACGTTTGAATGCTGTTCAGAGACTTCCTCAGCACCTGACTGGAAAGCTGAGATTGTTGGGCCTGAACATCTCTCTCTGCAACTGGATCATGGACTTAATGACCAAGGGACTTAAGTCAGTCCGGAACGGAAATGGTATCTCCAGCACCACCACAATGCACACGGGGACCCCCAGGACTGTGTGCTCGGTCCACTGCTGTTCACTCTGCTGACTCACGACTGTGCAGCAATGCACAACTCAAATCACAGAACGACAAGTCAGCATACAGAGAGGAGGTGCAGCGGATAACGGAATGGTACAGAGAAAACAACCCGTCTCTGAACGTGAGAAAAAACAAAAGAGAAGGTTGTTGACTTCAGGAAAGCACAGACCGACCACTCGGCTGAACATCGACTGCTCCTCTGTGGAGATCGTCAACAGCATTCCTTGGTATTCATCTGGCGGAAAACTTCACTTGGTTCCTCAACAGCTCCATAACCAAGAAAGCCCAGCAGCACCTCTACATTCTGAGAAGGCTGAAAAAAGCCCATCTCCCACCCCTTGTCCTTACCACATTCTACAGAGGAACTACTGAGAACATCCGGAGCAGCTGCATCACAGCCTGGTTTGGAAATTGCACCGTATTGAATCGCAAAACCCTGCAGCGGATAGTGAAGACAGCTGAGAAGATCATCTCCCCTGAGAAGGTCTCTCTTCCCTCCATCATAGACATTTACACCACACGCAGCATCCACAAAGCCACCAGCATTGTGGATGATCCCACATACAAACTCTTCACCCTCCTGCCATCTGGAAAAAATTAACCGAAGCATTCAGGCCTTCACGGCCAGACTGTTAGTTTCTTCCCCCAAGCCATCAGACTCCTCAATACTCAGAGACACAGACACACACACACACACACACACAACAGAGAACACCATCCAACTCCCACTGCTATATTTGCACATTTCTGTATCAACTGTACTGCATTTTTTGCTGCTACTGTATTTATAAAAATATCGTATTTAAATTCATGTCACTATTACACACTTTACCTGGCTGCTACCGCAATAACTGCTATGTCCATATTTGGTATAAGCTTATCTGCTCAATACTAAGTCATAGCATGTTGTGCTTACATTCAAAGCATTTTTATGATATTGTTATTCTTTTTCATTACCTGTTATATCAGACACTTCCTTACTAGAACTGTGTGCTGGTCAACGCTACACTGTCACTTACAGTGCCTATTGTCCTGTTTTAGCAGTTACTTTACTGTCGTGTTATTTGCAAACATTTGCACATGCACTTTATGCAGAAATGTGTAAGTCTTAATTAGTCCCATGTGGTTACTGTGTTGCTTTATGTAGCACCATGGTCCTGGAGGAACATTGTTTCTTTACACTGCGTTCGGCACAAGGTGTACATGGCTGAAATGACTTGACTTGACCCATGCATTCACTTACATTTACATCATCAACCTCCTGGTGAGACTGGAACAAAAAGCAGCAGGACATACTGTATAAAGTGCTAAAACAGAAACGGACCAAAAATAAATAAATAAATGAAAGGGAAAAAAAAAAAGAAGTTAAAGATGCTCTGTCATGCTCTGAAGTGGAGTGCTGGGAAGCTTAAACAACTGTAGGCTGCAAGCGAGTACATCTACATTTATTCATTTAGCACAGGCTCTAGGCTGCTTACATACTCTAGTCATGCAAACATACCCCCATATAACGTGCTTGTGAAGGCTCACGTCATCATCAAGCTGGTCAAATCAACAGGTTATATGCTAGATATTTATCAAATAATGGCCGTGTTTAACAAATGTGCTTTGCTGCTACATGAAGCTACTACTTCATGGCCGTTCTTGACTGATCAGATAGTATGAATCAGCCATTTGTGCTGCTCGCTAATGACCTGAGAATTAAGCCATGTAGCAGAGGGAGTAGCATCCTCAAGAGTGTTGAGTACCTGCTCTGACTCATCGAGACTTACTTATGCCTGATTAGTACCTAATGAATGATGCAGAAGCTAAAGAGCTTCAGGCTTAGCGGTTCATATTGAAATCATGCAGCTTTTTATTTCAAGCAACCTAAAAATGTGGCTCAAAACGTAAAGTCCAAACTCATACTTGTGCTAGAATTTCAGCATAACCCTTTTCTCCTCAGCCTTCCCATGTTGAACTTTGTTGGTTTTCTTAATCCACACTGTACCTCTCTCTGCTCCAGAAGACACGGAGCTACTGTTTGGAAATGGGCTGCAGTGTTAATTCAATTTCTTAGCAATTAATGAGGAGACTTGTACTGATTGGGCTGAATAATCTCATATATCCTCAGGAGCCATGTGGCATACTAACGGCTGAAGGAGCAATTAGGACAATTATTGCTATTTCTATTTAATTACAAATTAAAGCTGTTGTAATCAAGAATTTGGCCATTTCTGAGCTCAGAAAAAAAGATGTTCCCAGAGGAGATGACACCATTTCTTTTGAAATGCGTTCTCTTTCTCTGCCTTGCATTTAAATTAGCTGTATTCTTGATTTTCTGGTGATTATATATGCTGGAAACAAAAGCATCATGACCAATGTATGGTTTTGCCTTTGCATTTATGGAGGTGTTTCAAATCCTTGTGAAGGACAAAGACAATGGAAACATGCTATTTACACAGTCCACTCAATTTCACTGTGCAGTGTCTCAATTCGGGACATTTTCAGAGATCCTGAAGGGTACACTAGATGGGTTATAATTAAGAGGAGAAAGGCAGTGTGATAAAGTGGAGAAAATAAATTCACAGCTCTTTCCCTGGGGACCCACTGCTCAATATACTTTTCCTTGTAGCAGCACATCTGATTCAAGTCCAAACTGCTTAGAATTCAGATGAGAGACCGTGTTAAAGATAATAAAACCTGATAATTTTTTAATAATCTGTGCTCAATTCTGTACCAACTCTAGCAGTACATTACAAAGCACGATCATATCTGGTATATATAGTGATTACTTACTATTCACACCACATTTATTTATTTATTTATTAATTATTGGCCAATCAAGCACAGTAAGACCATGGTCAGTAAACCAGTTACTAGTAGTTTTGGCACTGGGCAGGTGCCAAGTCCTGCTGGAAAAGGAAATCAGAATCTCCATAAAGCTCGTCAGCAGATGGAAGCATGAAGTGCTCTAAAATCTCCTGATCGATGCTGCATTGACTCTCGACTTGAGAAAACACAGTGGACCAAGGCACCTCAAATCATCACCGAGTGTGGAAACTTTACACTGGACTTCAAGCAACTTGGATTCTGTTCCTCTCCACTATGCCTCCAGACTCTGGGACCTTGATTTCCAAATGAAATGCAAAATTTACTTTCATCTTAGCCATGATTGTGGTTGTGTACTGAACCAGACTGAGAGATTAAAGACACAGCAAATCTTCGCAGGTGCTTTGAGTTAATTATCTGATTATAGCTCTTCTCAAGTCGACATTTCTGTATTATAAATTCTTTATTGTAATATTTTGAGACACTGGATTTTTGATTTCTATGAGCTGTAAGCCGTAATCAAGATTAAAACAAAAAACGGCTTGAATATTTCACTTTATGTGTAATGAATCCAGAATATGTGAAAGATCCACTTTTTGAATTAAATTACAGGACAAATTTAAACTTTCCACAATATTCTAATTTTTTTTTTTTGATGCACCTGTACATGCATGCCACAGACCAGAGTAGAACATTGTCTACATTATTTCACCAAGCTATTTACACACTGGATGTGTAATTATTATAAGAGTAAGAATGGAATGGTTTTGTTGTTATAAGCTATTGTTTATTACTATATTGGAAGTTGAGTCCTGCTTAGATCTCCCAAAACCAACACAAAGACAAACCCAGTCATCACATCTCATTCTGTAGAGTGAATTAAACTAGAACTTGAGTCCTCCCTAACATCTTGGCAGCTGTCTCTTACGAGCTCTGAATACATTTTATCAAACAAAACACGGTGCTTAATAGAGTGACGAAAGCTAGATTTAAACCAAGTTAGGAAAATAAAAGGGATAAAGGGAGAGATCAAGCTGCTCACCAGTATGCCTTTCCTCTTGGCCTTGTGCTGCCTTATACTTGAGGCTGTGACTGAAACAGGCTACACACCCACCCGCACACACAAACACACCCACACACACACAGAGTGAGACTTAATAAAACAACAGACAACAAAGCAGAACAAGTCATGCAGCAGATGTGCTCCTGTGGTGAGCAGAACCAATCTCTCACATCAGTGACACAGCAGAAGCAGATTTAGATCTGAAAATAGATATATAACCATGTAGTAATGGAAAAAGTACTGAAAATGTCTGTCATAAAACAAGCCCAAGATTTAATTAATAGACTCTACGAACAAAAAAGTCAGGCATTATTTTCAAAAAGGGGGGTTCTTGACTCCAACAAGCTTAAAAGCTAGATATATCCATATCACTTATCTAATAGCATCACACTAAAAATAAACTTCATCCTAGACACTCTCTCCCTCTTTGTCTCTCTCAGTAGTTTTGTTTTTCCCCTAACATCTATTGCTCGAGTTTTATACTGGAGCCACAAGACTAATGTAGTTCATAAATAATTTAAGATTAAGTTTCCAGCCTCCAGTTTAGCAACATGCAAACTGCATAGTCACACATGTATCAGATATTCTTATACAGGTCTGCCATTGGATGACTTATCTATAAACAAAGCATATGGTGCATAGCTAAAAAACAAAAACAGTAGAAGCAGCCATCTTGAAGCTGAAATCAACATCTCCACATCAGCATCCGACTTGGGCCAAAAATGTGGCCCAAATTTTAAAGCAGAGTTATATGTAAAAAAAAAAACAAAAAAAAGTTTAAATAACATACCACTGCACTGCAGAATTCTCAGTCCTGTTGCAGCCTTTCTAATTTGTCATTATTTCTAGAATAACTCACTCACTTAGCAAATTGGAGTGGTATAAGAAGAAAAAATCACTTCAGCATGAGCTGGTATAGGAAAATAATCAACTTCAGGGTGATAACATTAACTCTGCTTAGTGTTGGGCCATGTCACACCAGTCTGTCACGGACCACATTTACATGGACAGCAGTAATCTAATCTAATCTAATGACCTTATTCTGAATAAGACAATATTGTGATTAAGGTGTTTACATGAGTTGCTTTTATAATATTCCTTTCATGTTCCTATGTTACATATTCTAGAACATAGATCGATTAGCAGTACGCGTGACCGCGCCACGCCGTCCGACATTCCCTCCAGAATTTCTCGTATCGACATACAGTTCGTCTTCATTATGGTACCATATACAGTTTTGGATGTGTTTATTTTTAATTTTTACGAAAGCTTCAAGTGCAGTTAATTATTTGTCATGCTAAACTTACAAATAGACGACTGCTTGAAGCCATGGGCTGTCCCAAACCGCGGAGATATACATGAGATAGATGTATTTCTCCTATTATATAGTAGGTAAGTACGCGGACGCAGCCATGTTCTCTCGTTTGCCGTCAAATGGTTGAGCTCTGCCGTGTGTGTATGTGTCCTGTCACAAAATGTGATAAAAATTCCCACACGAAATTAATAGTGTGATAAAAGGTGTGTACAAGTCTGATATGTGTACAAGTGTACTGATAATGCGACTAATACAGGAATACTCCACATGTCTTAATTCAATTTATGTTTACTTCGAGTATGACTCAGATTAAGGTAATCAATAATCGCTGTTTACATGGTAGTTTCTTAATCAGAGTATTGTCTTAATCGGGTTAATATCGGATTATTGTTGTATATGTAAACATACTGATTATTTTCCTGTAACAACACACCACTAAGTGTTTTATTCCTTACAGTTAGATCAATATTGTAATTGTATGATGCTATTCATTTGTTTCAGTAGTACAGTAGTCAAACAACCTTTTTTTTTTTTTTTATTTTACTCTTGGCTCAATTGATTCTTTAATGATGCCAAAATGTATACATCTTTCTTCTTTAAAATTCACATTTGGTTCAACCAATCAGCTGCCATTTGCAGGATATCATTAGAGTAAATGGAGATGAAGAGCTGTGAACAAGTAGCAAAGACAGCTGGGGAAAAAAAAAAAAAGATCTGACAGTACAGAATTTTGAGAAATAGTCATAAGCAATACCCGGGGAGTGGATGAAAGGCTCTGCACGATGAACTCCACAGGGCTCGGAGCACTTTTAATGGCCTGCACTGCCTCCTCATGGCTGGCGTTTTGCAGGTCCACACCTGCCACCTGAGGAACGGAATAGGACACGGTGTATTAAATTATATTATTATACCAGCTACACATCTGTGTATCATGAACAATTTCTAGTATTATTCTGTACCAACACCACATTTTGGAAGTAGCACAGCTGGTTTGTAGAGACCCTGTATGTTTTTGTATGCGTGTGTGTGCACGTGTTGCTCACCTGCAAGATCTTGTCTCCAGTTTTGAGTGCGTGTGTGCGCCCTGCAGGGCTGTCTGGAAGCACCTGTTTAATGAAGATGCCTTTCAGCTCTTCTCCATTCTTCAGGCGCTTTATAACTGACTGCCCGCCAACGATGCTGATGCCCAGAGACTCGCCGGGATCCAGCCGAACCTCCACTCTACAAAACACAATCACAAACCCACACCAAGTTTAGTCATCTTATATCTTATTAGACCTGACAAATGTCTCTACACCTACATTCAAACCTTAATTATAGCAATTCTCAGCACTGTAATGCGTATAAATCTTAACTAGCCTGGATTTTTATATAATATTAGAAGATATGCTATGCATTCATTTCACACAAATCATGGAATTTGAAAATCGTTTAAAGGATGTCTATTAAAGAAAACGATGAGAAGGCAATATCAATACCATTACCATTGCTGTATATATTGTGCTACGCAGGATCCATCTTTACCTCGACATCACAATAATAATTTGGATTTATTTAAACTCATGCAATAAACAGCTAAGTCAAATCCCAAATGACTTCACTTACAATGTACAGTGCTGTGAAAATGTATTTGCCCCATCCTGATTTATTCTGTATATCTCACAGTAAACAATTTCAGAAATCTACGATAAAACAAATGCAACCCGAGTAAACACAAACTACAGTTTTTAAATGATAAATGTTATGCACTGAAGCCAAAAAGTTCTCCAATACCAACTGGGCCTGTGTCAAAATGTATTTCCCCCCATAGTTACTAATTACACAAATCTATGAAGCTGCATTTATAATGGGGTTCAGCTGGATTAGACACAACCAGACCTGATTACTGCAAACCCTGTTCAATCAAATCAACACTTAAATAAAACTTTTCCAGCAGCATGAAGTTGGTTAAAAGATCTTACCCAGTAACACACCAAAGATTAAATAAATTCCAGAAATGATCAGGAAGAAGGAGATTGAAATACATCAGTCTCTACCAGAAAATCCTAAAGGAGAATGTCCGGTCTTCAATCTGTAAATTGACACTCAAGCGCAACTGGATTATGCAACAAGACCATGATCCAAAGCATAGGAGTAAATCCAAGTCCTAGAAGTAAGTGAAAGACTGATCTCCAGTTATCGGAAGTGTTTGGTTGCAGTTACTGCTGCAAAAGGTGGCACAATCAGATTATGTTTAAGGGGGCAATTCGTTTTTCACATTAATGATAGGTGTTGGATCAATTTTAGCTTAAAAAAAAACAAAAACAAAAAAACAATACAAAAAAAAAAACTGTATTGTGTGTTTACTCGGGATGCCTTTGTTTTGTGCTGTATTTAGTTTGAATATATACTAAAATATTTAGTATGAGATAAAGAAAAACTGACGAAATCAGGACTTTTTCATAGCCCTGTATGCTTACTGCACAGGTATCACACAGTCACCAACAATATGCTGAATAAATCCGAGATTCTGCTACACAATAAATGTCTACTGGAAAATTGGAAATGATTGACATTGTAATGACTAAATATAAAACAGATAAAAAACAATGTAGAAATAAAAGGGAAAAAAAAAGGAATTACCTGCGTGGGGGACCCCAGTGACTGAAGATGGGCGTTTCCTCTCCCTCTCCATCCTCTCTCTCTGGTAAATCACTGATACCACACACAGAGATATATTACAGCATGTCCACAATTTAACGAACCTGAACTATAAACAGTAATATTTGTAGCAGAATCTTCAACAGCACAGTCCCCCAAAGGCCCATAATGCATTTTACCACATCATAATGGTCTCCAACCTGTGTTCGTCTCTCATCAGCCCAATTGCAGCCCCCTGACTTCTCTTCTTCCTTCTGCCGTATGAAGACAGCTGTGCAGACCTGTGGACATAGAAAATATTTCTCTTCTGTTATACACACAGACATGTCCTTAACCCTGTAAATTAGTGAAGCATCAAAAAATAATTAAGACGACAACATTTCTGCTCAGTACATTTAAATTCTGAAAGCAGATCAACACTAGACATAAAATCATATACAACTAAACAGAGCAGTGGTGTGAAAGGAATATAAGTACATCTCAGACCATTGGATTTGTGTTTTTCTCTGGAGGTCACACACAATCTATATGGCAACATAAACACTCACTACCACGTGTAAATTCCACTTGATTTTCAGCCAAACACTGATGCAACCTTAAGAGCGTGCTGCTGACTGAAATCTTACTTCAAACAGTCAGCATGCTGCGTAAAAGATCATGCGCATGTCCGCACGTACACAGGCACGTGCACACGTGCACATCCACACCCCTGATCTCTTAATGCGCCATCACTCACTGACAGCAAAAGCAGCTGTCAGGGTCTCAGCTGCATCCCAATACAGCTTCAAGCCTTTCAGTGTGGAGGCTACTCTTACAGAAGCTTCTCTCAGTCTCTCGCTCTGTCTGTGTCTCAGTCAGTCTCTCTCTCCCTCTCGGTCTGTGTGTCTGTTTCTCCCTCTTGGTCTGCGTGTCTCAATTTCTGTCTCTCAGTCTGTGTCTCGGTCTCTCAGTGTCTCTGCCTCTCTGTCTGTCTCTCTCTGTCCGTGTCTGTCTGTCTCTCTGTCTCTCAGTCTGTGTCTCGGTCTCTCTGTCCGTGTCTGTCTGTCCCTCTCTCTCTCCGTTCATGTCTCTCTCGGTCTGTGTCTCTCTCAGGACTCTGTCCCTCCCTCTCAGTATGTGTGTCTCAGTCTCTCCCACTCGGTCTGCGTGTCTCAGTCTCCCTCTGTCCATGTCTGTCACTCCCTCGGCCCGTGTCTCTCCATCTCGGTCTGAGTATCTCCATCTACCTCCGTCCGTGTCTGTCTCTCCCTCTGTCCGTATCTCGGTCTCTGTCCTTCTCTCCCACTCTGTCTGCGTCTCTCCGTCTCCCTCCGTCTCTCACTCTCTCTCTGTCTGTCCCTTGCTTTCTCCCCCATCTGCCGGTCTGTCTTTCTCTCTCTCTCTCTCACTCTCTCTCCCCGTCTGTCTGTATCTCCCTCTCTCTGTCCGTCTGTCTGTCTGTCTCTCTTCGTCTGTGTCTCTCTCTCTCTTCCAGTGTCTCTCGATCTCTTCTTGTCTATCTGTTAGTCTTTTGGTCTCTTCTCGTCTATCAATCTGTCTCTCTCCATCATGCTCTGCCTTTCTCTCTGTCTGTCTCTCTGTGTCTCTCTCTCTGTCTGTATCTCTCTCTTTTTTTCATGTTTCATTTTTATTGAACATTTCTGCTGAACATTTCTACTGAACAATTTTTGCTAAACCAGTTCTGCTAAACATTTCTGCTATACATTTCTACGTTTCTTTTTTATTAAACATTTCTGATGAACATTTCTGTTGAACTGCTAAGCCTATCTAAATCGCCTTTTCTGTTCTGTCCTCCCCACTATTTCCCAAAAATACAAAATTAGCAACAGCAGTAAATATTCACAGATTTTTTTCTTTTTATACAAAGGAAAACAAAATTGAACCCACAACCCACCCCTCCGGCTCATCATGGCTACCCATTAACTGTCGCTGGTTATAGAGATATTATAAAATTCAACAACAGGCACCAACCTTTAAGTGGGTAGTGTCTGTAACTCCATAAAGTAGGAAATAAAGGGATGCCATTTATGAAAAAACTTATCTGTACAACCATTCATCGTATATCTTATTTTCTCGAGTTTCAGAAAAAACATCACGTCCTTTATTCACTGGGAGATAGATGGGCATTTAGCAGACTTCCAATGTAACAGTAGGGAACGTCTTGCTATAAGGGATGTGAAAGCAATAACATCCTTTTGTATCAAGCTCAAAGGAATTGAAGCTCGAGGAATCCCAAATATCGCAATCAACAGACAAGGCTTTAAATCTACCCTGAGAATAGTGGACATGATGGTAAAAAAGCCAGACCAAAAACCATGGAGTTCAGGGCAGAAGAAAAACATATGGCCAAGATGACAGGGAGAGCCATGGCATTTATCACACTTGTCCTCTACATCCGGATACATCACAGACAATCTCAATTTTGACAGATGGACTCTATTTAAAACTTTGAACTGTATAAGTCCAAGATGAGCACAAGAAGTGGTAGTCTGTACTCTCCCTATAGCATGTTCCCAACACTCCTCACTCCTTATTTGTACTCCTAATTCCGTTTCCCACGCATTCCTAATTTTATTACTCAACCCACTACCTAGCGTCAAAACAAAATCATAAATCTTAGAAATCATTCCTCTCTGATGCGGGTTAAGACCTGAAAACAGGTCTTCCCAGGCCTGTTCAGGAGGAGCAGAAGGGAAATCAGGAAAACATCTAGAAACGAAATTCCGTATTTGAAAGTACCGAAAGAAATGTGTCATGGGGAGATCGTAAGTGGATGCTAAATTGGCTAAGCTATCAAACACACCATCAGAATACAAATTTCTAACTTGTTTAATACCCTTGTCATACCACACTGAAAATGAGGAGTCCATACACGATGGGGGAAATAGATGGTTGTTCACTAAAGGACACAAAGAGGATGCACCTACAAATTTAAAATGTCATCTAAATTGATACCAAGTCCTAAGTGTGCTGAGGACAACAGGGTTATCAGTATATAGGGAAAGTTTTGTAGGTAAAGAGGTGTAAAGTAGAGCAGGTAAAGAGGATTCACTACAAGAAGATAATTCCAATTTAAACCAAGAAGATCCAGGAGATTGAACCCAGTAACAAAGTTTATGGATGTGTGCAGCCAAGTAATATAACTGAAAATTGGATAATGCAAGTCCTCCCATAAGTTTACATTTCTGCAATAAAGATTTACTAACCCTTGGTGGCTTCCCTCCCCAAATAAATGTACTAATTATCTTATCCAATGAATCAAAAAATGATTTTGGGAGAGAAAGAGGCACTTGTTGGAACAAGAAAAGAAACTTCGGTAAAATATTCATTTTGACGGCGTTGATCTTGCCAATTAGGGAAAGGGGGAGGTTACCCCAACTCTGAATGTTAAATTTAACCTTTGAGATAAGGGGAGTAAAGTTAGCTGATAGAAGATTAGATAGAGAACGTGCCACGTTGATACCTAGGTATTTAAAACCTGACTGACTAAATCGAAACGGTAGATCTGACTGTTGGAGAGACAGAGCTGGAGTATTGACAGGAAAACAGTCGCTTTTATCTAAATTTAGTTTATAACCAGAGACAACACCAAAAGACTCCAGAACATCCAAGACAGAAGGCATAGAGGAGATAGGATCAGTTACATACAATAACAAATCATCAGCATATAGCGACAATTTGTATTCTACACCATATCGAACTATTCCTTTAAACAAGGAGGAAGATTTTAATACAATAGAGAGCGGCTCGATGGCAACAGCAAAAAGCAGTGGGGATAAAGGACACCCTTGGCGGCACCCTCGTCCGAGCGCAAAATAACCCGAATACGTATCGTTAGTCTGAACTCTAGCATAAGGGGTTGAGTAAAGGAGGCTAATCCAGGAAATAAACTTGTTCCCAAATCCAAACTTCCTCAGGACTGCAAACAAATACTCCCATTCGACCCTGTGGAATGCTTTTTCAGCATCTAATGAAATCACAATCTCAATATCTCTCTCTTTCTGTCTGTTTCTCACTCTCTCTCTCTCTCCCAGTCTGTCTGGCTGTCTCTCGCTCTCTCGCTGTCTGGCAGTCTCTCACTCTCTCCCCCATCTGTCTGTCTGTCTGTCTTTCTCTCTCTCTCGCTTGCTCTCTCCCCGTCTGTCTTTCTGTCTCTCTCTCCGTCTGTCTGCATCTCCCTCTCTCCCTGTCCGTCTGTCTGTCTCTCTCCTCCTCTGTCTCTCACCCCCCCCATCCGTCCCCCCAGTCTGTCTCTCTCGGTCTCTCCCAGTCTGTCCCGCTCACTCCCGCCGTCTGTCTCTCTCTTTCCCCCATCTGTCTCTCTCTCTCTCTCCCTCCCTGTCTCTCTCTCTCCATCTCTCTGTCGGTTTCTCTCCGTTCTCTCTCTCTCTCTCGGTCTCTCCTCCCCGTCGGTCTCTCTGAAACATGAAATTTGAATCAAACAGCGTCTTATTACAAAAGTACCAGTGTTTGCACAAGTCTGAATTGCAAGACTAACATTCAAACAAAGCAACACTTTAACTGACTTAAATATACTGAATATAATAAATCATAAAAGGCTTAAAACATATTACATGTATACCCTTATATATAAATAGGACAAAGTAGTAGATACAAGTCCAATTGCTACACAGAAATTTTTAAATAAAATATATTTATTGCAGTGTGGTTTTGTAAATTACATTCAAGTAGTATTGTTAAAGTCTTGCCTTATGTTTGTTTATACTGACACTTTAAAAGTTTCAGTTTCTGTTAAATTAAATGTATTTTCACAATATTATTGAAGAAAATAATACAGTTGTATAGAACACATTCTGAAGGGTAAACCTACAGCACCATTTGAATACCCTTTTAGCTGTGATTATACTCTTGACCTGTCTGTGATGGTACTGATGGATTCCTGTGTAGGTCATTCTGTAATACTGTCTTTAGTCCAGTAGGTGGGGATACAACACAACAAACACCACACAAAGCAATTTCTAGTACAGATACACTCCCACAGAGCACTATATTAAGAACACCTGTACACCTACTCATTCCTGCAATTATCTAAAATCATCCAACCATGTGGCAGCAGTGCAATGCATAAAATCATGCCACTTCAGGCCAGCAGCTTTGGGTTATGCTCACATCAGCCATCAGAATGGGGGGAAAATGGGATCTTCGTGATTTTGACTGTTGGTGCCAGACAAGCTGGTTTGAGTACTTTTATTTTTTTATAACTTTCACACACGACAGCCTTTCGAGTTTACTCAGAATGGTACAATAAAGAAAAAAAATATCCAGTGGATGGTAGTTCTGTGGATGGAAACACCTTGTTGATGAGAATGGCCAGATTGGTTTGAGCTGACAGAAAGGCACCAGTAACGAAGATACCTAGATGACAAATGTTCACTGTTCTTCAGTGGCTTTCCCAGTCACTGCATTTGACACCATTGGGATGTTTTATAATGGGAGATTCACATCATGAAAGTTCACCTGAAAAATCCGCAGGAAATGATGCAGACGTGATGCAATCGTGTCAATATGGACCAGGATCTCAAAGGAACATTTTGAGCGTAAAGGTAGGCCCTACAGAGTATTAGTACAGTGTTCCTAATAAAGTTCTCAGTACAACAACAGCAACAGCATGTATTCTCACACTTCACAAAAATCCTAACATGCCTAATTGCACTGTACAGGCAGGATTTTCTATGTGCAGTTTGCTAAAAAGTTTGCATGATAGAGATACGAGGATCACTAACTCTGTGTCTGTGTCCGTCAGAGTGAGTTCTGAGCCTTCGTTCCTGGAATCGGAGTCCACCTCGCTCTCTGCTAACTCCAGCCATGTCCTTGCTGACTGACCTGAAATCACAGACGTAGCTCACAAATATAGTTAAACCAACGTGTGTGTGTGTGTGTGTGTGTGTGTGTGTTCGCGTGCGTGTCCATTAATTTGCATTTGTGTTACTTTAGCTAAATAAAGTTGCAGTATGCCCACACATAGCCTACACCTTAAGTTCAGCAGCTGAAAGGCAAGTACCATTAAGTGGATATCAATTTTGCAATCACAACCGGCTACAAATCTATACTCTCAGTCTCACAGACGGAGCAAGTGAGAGAGCTAGAATGGGGGCTGTGGTTAGGGAGGTTTTTTCTTTCTAGGAAATACCAGAAACGGTGAACTACCGTTTACCGATAATATGGTAACAAACAGTAAGCACATACTGGTGCTACAGAAAGATTTAATCCAAATAAACTAAATAGCTTGTCAGGAGATCAATATTTGTCTGCCTTCGGCAGTTTGTCAAGCCTAGCTTAATAAACCTGCTGTCAAAGTCAGACTGGCCAAGCAAGCCATCTGAAAACACCACAAAGGCCTGGGGCTATGATATAAATGAGTTCCTATCTGCAAAGCAAAAGTATTAGGCAAGGAAATTTATGTTTGATATAAACAGCTTGACATTTTGACAGTGAATTTTTAGTAGAAGCTAGACCATCTTATAATAGTGACAGTGACGTGACAGACTTGACACTGATTAAGACATTGCCAGCTAGCCTGTCTCCCACTGCTGTGACTATCTGGGTTGAGACATGTTCATGCTGCCAAAGCTGTTAAAGCCAACACAGGTTGACTAAAAGGAAAATGATCAAATCTGATCACTAGACTATTCACCAGCTCTCAAACGCTGTGAAACTGAAGAGCATGCTTATGATCCGACTTCAGATTCTAATATATGAAATGCCCTTGACTGACTGGGAGACGATTACAACTACACAAGCTAACCTATTTACAGTTATTTCTGTTTCATATGCACGTAGATTAAGACGTCTGTGGCTGCAGTTCAATCAAATGTTGCATACATAAAACACAAAGCTACATTAGAAACATAACTCAATCAGTAAAAACAGACACACACTCACTGAGGGGAAGCTGATGGAGATTTATAATTGACTCCAGTTCTGTTTCAAAGTCCTCTTTAGTTGTAGCACTGTCCTCCTCCACCTACAGTAGGAATACAAATTAAAATAAGAATAAGAAAAAAGATATTTGGTTGTAATGGTATCGACAATGTAATCATGGAATAAACCATGCTGGTTAGTGTAGTGCATCGGTCTCAGGATTTACAGTAAGGGATGTGAAATATCATTCTAAATCCACAAATAATACCCCCACTCCCCGCCTCGGTGCTTTTCTGTGCCAGTAAGTCCCAGCCAAAGAGGCATGGATTTCATCAATGCTACAAGTGTCTCCCGGTCCACGTGTTGGTTTCTTCCGGGGTCTGCCAGTTTCCTCCCTCCTCCCAAAAAAGACTACACAAAACTGCCCCATGTATGAATGAGTGTGTGAATGTGTGTGCATGGTGCATCCCATTCAAGGTATAATAATCCTGTCTTACACCAAGTTTTCCCAGGATCCACCACGACCCTGATCAGGATAAAGCAGTTATTGAAGATAAGTGAATAAATGAATGTATTAATAAGGAAGGAATGAAGAACACATTGCCGTTCCAAACTGTCCCATTGCTGGTGGCCACGTATACTTTTACACATTGAATCGTCTCAGAATGATGGATCGGAGTCAACAGACCTACTGCCCCACAACTCACATTAGTAACAAAAATGGCTCTCTGATATTTAGATAGAATTCAACTAACTTACCACTCTCTTCTTCCAAATAAATTAATCAAGGTTCTTTTCTTTTACACAAATCTGCTCTAAGGGATGAACTTTCTACAAATAGATGGTCAGTTCACTGACTCACACATAGTCATACCTGCTGCTGGACTTCAGCTTGGGTAAATGTCTGGTAGGGGTTTGATATAGCTTCCTCTTCCCTGAAAGGTGACTGCTCATTGTGGTACAACGGTGGACTGTCCTGATCACTTCTCAAACCGTTTCTTTCCTCCTCTTCATCTTCCTCCTCATCCACGGCCATCTCCCTTTCTTCGCCTGTCAGGAGCTCCAGAGTGATTTGAGATTTGGCATAACGAATGTTACTATCCAGAATCAGCTCTGGGTCATCATCATCAATGTCTTCTGGAAGAACAGCATCATCCCCAAAGCCCTGTTGCAGTCAAACAGATCATTAGTCCTGATATTTGCTTAGACAATTCTATCACCTAGATACAGAGAGACACTGCGATCGAATATGAGAAAAGTATAAAGAGCGCCTTCATTCCAGCCAATCAAATAATGCTAGAGAGGTGATCAGGTTCATGGGATTTACAGCATTCTGGTTTTGAGATTGAAATTCATGTCTGTTGGATGTGTTGCACTGAACAATATGGGCAGGTACAAAAGAAACAAAAAAGACAGTGTTATTAATGTATCCAGTTTTAAAAGCACTCTGGAGCTCTCGAATTACACAAACGCATAAAACAGCATAATGAGAAGTGCCTCTGTAACAGTGTGAGAGATTCATACAAACAAACCTAGCGCAATGTGTTTCATTGTGTCAAAAAGGTATTTTTCACGTGGACTTTGAATTTATAGCCTTGTGCATTGTGATCAAGTTCATTAGAGCTGTGTGTGATGAACTGATTTTATTTCAATCCCTTGCTCCCTTCCTCCTACTAGACAGTGGCTAAATTTGTCTACGACTCACTTGACGTTGGTTTTTATTTACTACTTTTTGTTTGAGTGGTTGTTGAAATCTGAGCAAAATCTGTAGCAAATGCTGGACAGCCTACGGACAGCGTGAGTATAGCTTTCTTCAGACAACCTAAGCACCAGACTAAATATACTGAACGAAAACGTTTAGGGCTGGTTTTTAAGTGATGTCGAGTTGCTTCATAAGACATGCGTGAAAATATTAGGTGTGAACAGCTCTCAGTCTCTCATGTCCACTTGTGAGCCAGGACTGGTGGTTAATACAGAGTCTGAACAGGACCTAAAGCATCTCCATTTTTACTCCTCCCACTGTTTGTATTTTTTTTTTTTTACAGTAACAGAAAGACAGTAAGAAAGACAAGGCTCTTGTTAGTGGTCCACAAACAAAGCCGGCCTTCATCTCAGCAACAGGGTTTCTGCTTGTCCTCTTTTGCCTGTAACGTACATATACACACGCTCTTAAAGATCATAAGAGCTGAAAGTGCACTTTTCCCCATGCTGCTCTCTCATCAGCCGATTCAGCACCTTTCACACCCCTCCCCTCGTACAGCCCAGAACCAATTTACCATGAAAAATGTGCAGAGTCTAAAATCTTAATGGCGCAATTAGTCTCGTTTTGGGTAGATTTACGGCGGCACTTGACTCTGCTGCTTCAACTACATCTTTGCTAAAAATTCAAGGATAACACGGTCATGCGTCAGAGAGAGCTCAGAGAGAGTGAACTGGGCATCACCTCTAAAAGTTCCTCATCTTGAGGACTAGTTGCTTGGTCTGTGCTCGCCCCATCAAGTCTTTATTTCTATTCATACAGCTCTTTTAGGCAAACCTTCTGTGTATCTCTCTCTCTCTCTCTCTCTCCCTCTCTCTCTCTCTCATTTAACAGTCTCCACTCAAGTGCCAGGTTTTTGCATTTGGTGCCGAGTCCAACAGGCTAGCACATATGGGAGGAACTGAGTGTTCTAATATAATCTAAGTGCCATTCGTTATGTAACTGAACTTCCAACCCTAAGTAATGGCGCAATGAAATAAAGCTGTTCTCTAGGTTGATTGATCACAAATTTAACTTTAGTTCTCAGAGTCAGTACCTTAGACACAGGTAGCTGAGGATGGGTGGGGGTGTGTTCTTGCACATCAATATCTGCAGGATGCTCCACAGTGCTCTTGTCTTCCGCCTAGGGTCAAATACGCGTGCGCGCCACACACACACACACACACACACACACACACAATGCCAAAAAATAATATCAGGGACAAAACCTGTACTTCACCTTTTTAAATCTCTAATCAGTCAAACTAAATTCCTAACAAATCCAAATTAACATGTGACAGCAAGAATGTGACCTAATACCCAATTACAACCCCAAAAAAGTTGGGACAATATGGAAAATGCTAATAAAAACAGGGAGTGATTTGTAAAATAAATAAATAAAAAGGTATTTGATGTTTTACTTAATCACCTGCAGTTTTTTTTTAAGAAGATAAAGGTTTATTTTGAAATTGATGCATGCAACAAATTCCAAAAAAAAAGTAGGGACAGGGGCAATTTAGGACTAACAGTGATGTGACAAGTTGAAAATAAGAAGGTGATGCGAAAAAAGGTGAGGCAATCTACTAATCATAGTATATAAGGAATCTCCAGAAAAGACCTAGTCCTTCAAGAGCAAGGATGGGTCGAGACTCACCAATCTGCCAACAGATGCGTCAGCGAATAATCCAACACATTGAGATCAAGATTCCTCAAAGATAAATTGGTAGGATTTTGGGCATTTTACCTTCTACAGTGCACAATATAATTAAAATATTCAAGGAATCTGGTCAAATTTCGGTGCATAAAAGGAAAACTGAAAACCACTTCTGAATACATGTGATCTCCGATAACTCAGACGTCACTGTCTTAAAAACCATCATGAGTCTGTAATGGATATCCTGACATGAGCTCAGGAATACTTTGGTAAACCTTTCTTAGGCAACACCATTCGCCGCTGCATCCACAGATGCAAGTTAAGGCTTTACTATGCAAAGCAGAAGATATTCATCAACACTGTCCAGAAGCACCACTAACTTCTCTGGTCTCAGGCTCATCTGAGATGTGCCTTCCACAGTGGAATCATGTTTTGTGGTCTGACGAGTCAACATTTCAAATAATTTTTGTACAAAACAGCTGTCGTGTTCTCTGGGGCAAAGAGGAAAAGGACCATCCAAGCTGTTATCAGCATCAGGTCCAAATACCAGCGTCTGTCATGGTATGTGGGTGTGTCAGTGCCCATAACATGGGTAACTTGCACATCTGTGAGGCCACTATTAATGCAGAAATATATGTACACATTTTTCCGCAACATGTGCAGCCATACAGAGCAGCACAACACCAAACTACATTCTGCCCAGATGACAAGCGCATGGTTGCGTAAGCAGAGAGTGCGGGTGCTAGCATGGCCTGCCTGCAGTCCTGACCTGTCTCCGATTGAGAATGTGTGGCACATTACGAAGCATAAAATAAGCCAACGAAGGCCAGTACAGTTGCGCAGTTGAAGAAATGCATGCAGGATGAATTGGTGGGGGGGAGGCGGGGCTGAATCCGCTTGCTAAACTTAACCAACTGGTGTCTTCACTCCGCATCCAAACGCTTAATAAATGTAATTAAAAGAAAAGGTGAAATTACAGTGGTAAACGGTCGACTGTCCCAACTTTTTTGGAGTGTGTTTTAGTCATGAGATTTGAAATGAGTATATTTTAATTAATAAATAAAATTTACAAAGTAAAACATCAAATAATGCGTTTCCAATATATTACAGCGTGAACTGAATGTTCAAATGAATGTTCCATACTGTCCCAACTTTTTCAGAATTGGGGTTGCAGCCTACAGCAAAGCACAAGAAGTTCCAGAAGTAATAGGGCACGCACTTAATATAATTTTATCATTGTTGTTGTAATATTATAATTTATTATTACAATTGTAAATACTTCAACTATTAACAGAAACGGATGACATTTTGAATTTGTGATAAAAGAATAAAGCATGACCTATGACCAAAAACCTTTAAGCTAATACCAATATGCATAATGGTGGGTTATTTAGCAGTAAGTGGACTGATTAGTGTCACTCTGCATAGTCAGAGGTGACCGTTTTCAGCAGACTCTTTTCTGTAATAAATTCATCCATGAAGCTCGTCACTAGGCTGAATTTGAAGATTTGCGATGTCATATGTTATGCCAGGCCTGGATTCTCAAAGCACTCAGCATAGTCATAACCTACTTGAACAGATCATATCTTAAGTGTCTTGCCAACAGAAGCCATAACTGATCATGTAGTTAATATTAATGTCTATTACGACCACCATCAAGGGCAGGAATGTGATGCAAGAGTGTGAAACTCAAGTCTTACAAGGCCACTGTGCTGAATCATCATTTTACTTCATTTAATACATGATTCAACTCCTCAGCTAATTCAACCAAGGCCTCCATGGGATGCATCTGGTGTGCTTGAAAAGGTGGAGAAAGTTAAGCCATTTGGTTTTGTTTTTTTTTTTTAATGACACGAGTTAACACTCAGTGCTCAACTTTTTGTGGAAATAAAATACAAAAAAAACCTAAACTTGAGAATCTGGTACTTAGAAAAATTCAGATAACTGCTTCCAAAAGGAACTGACACAAGAACCTGGATCAGCTGCCACTCTTTTTCAACAGCCCACGGGATGGCAGGACACACTTTTTAAAGTTTGTCCGGATGTTTCTAAATAATCATGATTTCGGTTAAATATTATAATTAATAATTATTCACTTATTGGCCACTGTAATACAAGCACCTGCTCATTCATGCAGTTGTCCAATCAGCCAATTATATAGCAGAGCATAAAACCTTACAGCTTCAGTTCGCAGCAAACATCAGTATGAGGGGAAAAAAATCTCAATAACTTTAACTGTAGTATAGTTGTTGGTGCCAGACAGGCTGGATTGAGTATTTCAGAAACTGCCAATCCTGGGAATTTCACAAGCAACAGCCTTGAGATTTTACAAAGAACTCAGAAATAACTTGCTCCAGCACTGGAACAGAGTTGATTAACGTGGTCCCTTTGCTTATAGTAGTTTTAACATAGGTTTGTCAGTTGCAACTGCAACACCGCTTACAAGCAGCATACAAAATTACATAAGCTACTCCTTTGACTGTTGGGGCATCCAGAACTAATTTATCATAAAAATGTATGAATACATCCCCACAATCTTCACTTGCATCAGTTTATAAAGAGAATCCTAAAAGATGAAATACCTCAGTTTTAAAACACTCTCTTGCTAATATTTGACAAAAACCATTATACAAAGTTAGACACCTTATCGAATTTCTTTACTAAAATTGAAAATTGGTGCACATTTAGCGGAGATAAAATCATAACCCCTCTCTGAATAAAAGCTTACCCCCAGAGGTTTCCTGATGCCTAG
Source organism: Ameiurus melas (assembly GCA_012411365.1). Lineage (NCBI taxonomy): Eukaryota > Metazoa > Chordata > Actinopteri > Siluriformes > Ictaluridae > Ameiurus > Ameiurus melas. The sequence goes on from CM022762.1 coordinate 16,749,967, forward strand.
GTATACTATGCCTGGTGGTGCAGCCTTGAGGACATCTACCGCCTGGGACAGAGTGCAGGTGTCCAGGTAGGTGTCATTAACAAAGACCAGTTGATCTCCAGGCAGAAGACCGCCATGACTCTCTGCAACACCTCTGGCTACCAGTGAGCGAATGACTATCACAGAGCGTGTAGTGTCCAGAGGGTCCTGCAGAGGGCAACACAGACCACAGGAAATATACTCGTACAAACAAACACAGAATGATACATACAAACAAACATGCACACAGATCAGATAGATCAGAGACAGAGAGCCCTTCCAGGAAGGATGAAGTCTCAAATAACATGGTAAGTAATTCTGTAATGCTAGCAGGACTGAACGTGTTATTCTTACACTCTTTACTCAGAAACAAAGTAATTTCTGTAGGCCTTTCACACAGCTGCAGCATGTATTCAGAACCCTCACATCACCTGCACAGGATGTAAATAAAGTCAGAAAATAAGAAGGCCACATTCCAGCCATAACTAAAGGAGAAAGCAGAGGCAGAGAGCTGAATGAACACAAAGCAAACTCCACTCTCTCTCGTTCTCTATCCAAGAGACCATGTGTCCAGGCATCAATCACTGTCCCAGCAAGCTTATGCTATAAAACTGCAATTCAGCTCCAATTTGATGTCTCTGACAATGTATTTGATGACCCGTATGGGCGGCTTTTATGTGACGAGTGACAATATAAAAGTGATTAACAAGTGGTTGGTTTAGTATGAAAGCTAAAAAAGAGCCGGAGCTGTATCATTAGCAAGCACATTCGACTGACCATGATGAGGAGAATTATTTATGACTATAACCCACTCTGAGGGAACAAGAACGGACAGTAGAGACCAGAGTAATTCAACCTCAGGAGAAAAAAAAAAAACACTTTTTAGTCTGTTGCGGGAAAAAACTTTGACATTTAGTCAATCTGTAGTCGTTGACTTATGCGAGTCCATTTTACTAGATTTTGTTTTCTTCACAAAAGCAATTATACTTTAGTATACATTTGTCAAACCTGAACAAAATTTCAAACAACATTTATTAAGAGGACGGCTGCAGGAAGAAACTTTTCCGTCTTATTTTTACAGCATACAGCCGGAAATAATGTGAAACACACGCACACATGTACAACATGGTCTCTGTAAAGTTGGCACCCTGTATGATCAGAAAATGAATAGTTGCACTGCTGACATAAAAATCACCTTTTTTCTTTTTCTTTCAAGAACTAAACTTTATGACCTGTGATGTCACTCAGCACTGCTTCAACGTCAAGATCACACCAAAACGGTTTGATTAATTCATGCTGGGTTTAGAAACTAACTGGGTGCCGAGTGCTGCAACAGGTCATAAAGTGTCCAGATTTATTCATCAGAAATATAGAAATGCAGTAGCAGTGCATTTACAGTACAAATACTTTAATTCCACATCACATGAGTACACAAGCAGTTGTGCGTCCCTATGCAAGTACTTCCCATTGAGAGTGTGAAGGAATATACACACGACGCAACACCAAGTGACACTACACACATAAATGAACTGGAAACTAATTGCGGTCTACTGAAAGTATTGCCTTCAAGAGCAATCTGGATCTTTCCTTCCTGCACAGAACAGCAGGAAAGGTCTTATGCTAGGACCAGATTTTCAGACTGGTCAATTAGGCTCAAGATTGGGTGAGTTTCACTCTGCTAGACAGCAGTGGAGAACAGGAAACAGCTGGCTTAGTGTCCAGAGCCATTACAGACCTCTGATTAAACAATGCAGAGGTACTGCCGAGTAAGCAGAAGAGCTGGGGAAATGTAATAAACTGATGGCTGCTGGGAGAGAATATAAACACAAAAATGGAGAAGGCAAACAAGACATGTTAATGAAGAAAGAAGAACAGAGAGAGAGAGAGAACTTGGTTCAACAGAAGTAAGGAAAAAAGCAGATGGGGAAAAAGTTGGGAGAGGGGATTTGAGGTTCCACTCCAGCTGGCCCTTTTAGAGGACACTGGCTGCATTGTCCAGATGCCGAGTTACAGCCAAGTGCACTCCTCTTTCCAAGGCCTCTCTCATCCCACATGGCCAGTGATGTCAGCGGTGCAGCTGGAAAAAAAGCACGAGAAGCAGAGCTGGGCTGGTGGGGCCACGCTGGGACAGCGCAGGGGGCTGAACAGCACCAAAGCTCGACACGCAACCAAGTATGGCACCAGAAACAGACGGGCAGCTGTGGACAAATTCACAAGCCTGTCAGCTACAATGTGGGGGGGATGAGAGAACGAGAGCGAGAAAAAGCCAAACAAAGAAGGAGAGAGAGAGAGCTAGAGAGAAAAAATGAAAGAGCAAGTGTCCCATTTCGTGTTTATGTTTTGGCCTGAGCGAAGTGTTTGCAAGCTTCGATTTTAAGAGTTCATATAAACTGGAGCTTATTACAGAGTACAGCTGCATTCTTAGTGCAAGAGCTTTCAGGACAACCAATGACAACAAACCAGGCAGAACAGCTACTGTATACAAACAAGGACACCCTCAACATGCTGCTGCTGCTCAGAAATCCTGTGGACATTATAAAATCTGTTAATTTACCTAGCTGAATATAGCGACCCAAACTTAGACTAAACAAAAACATTTCAGAAACACTCTCATAGTATGCATTTTGCGTATACACAGACAGAGACCCAGACTGTACTATAATAATGCAGACTACTGAACTAGCTCACTGTATTTTGTTGTTGTTGGAAAAGGGTAGGGGGACAGTTAAGACTCTGTGTAGTTATTTGCCTTAGAAGATAAAAGCATCCTCTCGAAGCTGTGACTGCTCAGTGGGCCAGTCCTGCATGTCGAGAGGTTCAAATTCTTGTGTTTCAGGTGGGCAGTAAATCTAGTTTGCGCTGGAATCATCTGCACAGTCACGTCGCCTTATCATTAAATCTTGCTGAACCAAATTCCAGGAACTATTTCCATCACTTTGTCGACAGCCCTCCCCTTCCTTTTCTCCCTGTGCTTGTCTCTGGGGGAAACTGAGGTCTTGATGGGACGCTGTTCTCACGGCGTGGACAACCAAATGACTCACATTGACAGAAACTGACATGATCACAAGAATCTGAAATATTTCTCTGCTGAAGAGCCAAGGTCACGGTCTACATCGTTTTCATTAAGACTGAACTTTTCAAACGTTTTTGTATTGTTTACTATAGAGGATCTATAACAGTGCAAATGATAAAACTGTATAAAGTAGTTGGGGAAAACTTGGGTACTGATGAAAAATGCACCACATCAGGCTTTCCAGCACGTTCCTGCAAATCAGGTCATTTATAAGGGTGTGTAAGGCAGAAAAAGAAACATGGGAACTCTGTTTATAATAAAGCTGGACGATTTGATCTAGGCTTTGTAGCATGAACTATACAGAACAGATAACAGCAGTAAATCCATCACCTTCACTGGCCTTCATCATATACAACATGCTGGAACTGAACGTTCAGTTACAGTGAAGGAAACTGATTCAACTGCCTTCTAAAAGCATCTGCTTTTAGATTTACACACTATTTGATCAATTTCCTTTGCTGCCATGGCGATAAAATTTCTCCTCAGTCAGATTCTGGTTCTACAGGGGCAGCGGATAAATAAACAAAGAGTAAATAAAATAATAAATCACAGACATGATCTATGCCTACCTGCCAGAATATTCCCGCTAAATGGTGCATTGATGTGCAGGTAAGACCATTTTGACCGCCATAAAATCCATTCTCTTAAGACTTTAAAAAAATGTTCTTGGCAGGCAGGAAGTGCTAGAAATGACTTGAGCCATTCATACAGTGGAGCACACATAAATAATATAGTAGAAGCTTAACACTGGAGGTAAATACGTTTACCATGAAATATCCCATACTGAACATGTCCTCCGTTTACACCAGTTCCTTATTTGTGCAAAACATCTAGCAGTATTGGCATATAGTTATAAAAAATAAATAAATAAATAAATAAATAAATAAATTGCATACATGCATACAGGACTACACTGCTGTAGTTCTTGCAAACAGAATGTAATGAAGTCTGGTTTAAATCCTCTACCACAGGAAAGCTCGTCAATCATTCTCCTTTTCAGAGCAGTATTACAAATGTGAGTTCGTGCATAACCTCCGGTCGTCGTCAAAGATATTCACTGTAGTAAAGTTTAAATGATTACACGAATCCAATCTCACTTACGGTGAAGTCGCCCTGACACGACCCTTTAGATCAGGTGTTTAGCTCGAGGGGGCTTCATTAATCTCCATTAACCACATACCACACGTTACCAAGAGGCCCTTTCACATTAATTCACAAGTTGCTGAAAACCATAGCATCATGCTCCTCACTTTGGGATCGTCCTGGAGTTCAAACTACAAAGAACAAAGACCGACGCAAAATCGTTTTATAATCACTTTTTGGCACTAGGAGTGTCATTTTGGAGAGAAATACACCCGGAGTCCAGCTGTCAGTCTTGTGGTGGGCAACCATCGATCAAGCTACAGTTACGGGGTTGGCTTGCATGACCTGAGACTTTGAGGTAACTTTAGCAGAACAGGTAAGGGGGGAGTGGGGGACGCAGATAAAACAGAGAAAGAGAAATGAAGAGAGAGTGAAAGGAAAGGGAAGAGTAAAAATCTGAATGCCAGGGTCCATGGAGAGGCTACGGGAACGCTGCAGGCATGTCTGTAGATCCTACCCCTGACCACTCAGCCTTACCAGCTCAAGCTTCTTACTGAAGACGCTATATCAAAATCAATCCACCCCCCTTCACACTCACCCTTTGTGCTACAGCAAAAATGAAAGGAAGTTTGAGAAAGAGAATAAATGAAAAAGGAAATAAGACTCCTCTACAGAATCAATCCTTCATTCTTCTCTGTACACTTCAAGTGCTCTATTATTAAACATACCCAACATCTAAATGTCGGGATACTTCTACAGCTCTAGAGACAAATACTGTACATTTCGCGCGCACACACACAGAGTAAATAAATTCCCATAGGCTACTCAGCTTACGCTCAGGCCTATGGGCAGAGAAGCGAAGGCAGTGCGGAAGAAAAGCAGGCAGACAGCACTAGGTGAGAGGGGCTCAGCTGGCACTCAGAGGAGAGATAGAGAGTTCATGACTGAGAGGGGTACACACAGGTCAATACGGCCTCCGTCAAAGCCCAAGATACACAGAGAACCAAATCATCAGCGACGCACATTCTCCTCACTCCTCTTTGATGAGGGTTTCAGAACCAAAAATCAATATGGAAACTTATGATTGCTCTTGGGTGAATAGGGTTCACAAAAACTTGCCTGCGCTTACCTAATTTCACCAAGTAAGATTTCACCAAGCTGGCCCTGGATCAGCTTTGGATTTTTTAATACTGATGAACAATCATTTACAGACCCAAGATCACTACTCTTACAATATTATTACACAATTAACCACATCTGAAACATGATTGTTGGCTTCAATTATTAATTCATTTCATTCAGTAAACATTTGAAATAATGGTGATAACTAATTACCTAATATTAGTCAGCACTGTTGACTGCCTATTCATGCTTTAAAATCAAGAGCACACGTATATGCTGTGGTGGCATATTTATTCATCAATATCTAATTTAGTTTTCATCATTTAAACAATACACACAAATCATGTGAATAAGGAACTTGTATTAGTTCAGAGATTTATATTTGTGAAGGAATACAGGCTTATGATGCACAATGTTTTATATTTATTTAGACGCTCAATAAAATTATTCTACTCCTTAATTTACTGACGAGAAATAATGCTTGTATTTTATTAGGGTTTTTATATAATACAGACTGTCTTTAAGCATATTTTTGCCAACATTAGTGACCGTGGAAAAGAAAGACCCCCTAAAATGGAGTTTCCCTCATCACAAGTGTTTTATTCACAATCGACTCATTGTGAACATCCTTTCAACACACTTACTGTTTGACTTGGTTATTATGTCTGCACTATTCGGTGTGACCCAAAAGAGGGTGTGTCCTGGAGGAGGTTCTACTCCAGGATTCTTCCTCATGCCATCTGAGGAAGTTTTATCTTGCTAGACTTCTGTAAAGCGGATTTGCGAAAACGTCTATGGTCAAAAGTAACAAATAACCGAATTGGATCAAATTGACTTACTAGGAGTTATTTTTGTAATTCTTGTTTATATAGAATGTTAATGTTTAGTGATAGAAATATCAACGTACTACTTACAGAAAGTATTGGAGCGGCAAGGCCAATTCTTTTGGTTTTGCTATAGACTGAAGACATTTTGGTTTGAGATCAAAAGATGAAGAAGAGACGATAAGATCAGAATTTCGGCTTTTGACATCTAAATGTGTTAAGCAACTTAGAACCTGGCACCACAGCACATCTCCTGTGACTGCAGTTGTAATATCATAAAAAAAAAAAAAAAAATGTAATCCCATTGAATACACTGAGTCCTGAGTCAGCAAATCACTTGGTCTTAATTCACACACACGCACAAAACTTATGGATTGTGAGTGCCGCTCCAATGGTGCTTTTTTGTCTTCATTTCTTTGTCCCTCACAGAGGTTAGGAGTAAGGCAGAATTTAAGGGATCACTGCTCAGGTGACTGCTATTAAGCAGCAGTGTCATTCCGTGTATGGAAAGTGCAGCACCATCACTCAGAGCGGCCCCTGACAAGGAAAGAAGCATGCCTTGCCATTAAAAACGTGATCGCACTTCATTTTCATCCACTTCGTGAGCCGCACCAATAAACCTACAAGCATTTATTATCTCCTTGATAACACTGAAAGCACTGAACTTAAATTTTTTCAGCTGACGAAGGTGAGTTTATATAAAATGTGAGAAGCTGTGGTTTTGATTGACGAACGGCGCTGTGGCCTGATTATTGCCGATTTCAGACAAGCCACTTAAGTGGGGGTTTTGTACACAGTGATTAGAGAGCTAATGAAGAGAGGATATAAAAGCAGCTTATCGCAGCAAGCGAGCAAAGCAACCAGTTCTGATGTTTGGCCCGGTGCCAAATAAATAGTGGTAGGTCTTTCCAGAGGCATATCGCAGCTTCCTTTTGTTCTTTGCCCAATGATTTGTAACATCAACACACATTTTCTGTAATAAGGATCAAGAAGAATCAAGCAGGAATAATTAAATCAGGTCAGATTTTCCCCGTCATTGAGGAAGGTCTATTTATCGTGAACTAAAAACTGATTAGTGGAATGATGCACTTACAATTCTCCCCTGCAACATTTATATTTATGGAGTTTTGAGGAAAGGCAGTGTGTTTGTTCTTTGAGAAGATGGACCTAGAGAGACAAACCTGGTAATCCAGAACGCTAAAACCGAGGCCTCGCTCGCCTTTCTCTAACTCCAGCACATGCACTTCTGGAGACCAGAGAGCCAACGCTTCCTCTTCATGCTCTTCATCTCCACTCCCCCTATTCTCGTCCTCCTCCCTCTCAGGAAAGATCTGCTCTGGAGCTGTTCTCTGCCCAGCCTCTTCCTTCTGGATCACTTGTGTCTGATGGTGAAGCAAACAACATTTGGAGTTGAGTGTCCAACATTTGAGTTTTATTTAAACTGTGTGTAGGCGATGTTCAGCTCTGCAAAGAAGTAAAAGTTGCTCTGAAAATAAACAACATAAAAAAAAATGCAGGTTAAGGCCTAACTTCAATACAGTCAACACTTTAGCTCCTCTGAACTATACAACATACAGTGCTGTCCACAGATATTTGAGAACCTTTTAGAGTGAACCATAGGCAAAGGTCAGAGACAGAGTTACAAGAAGAACTTATATAAATAATGCAAGTTAAATCTTATTATTAACATAAGATTTAAATGTATTTTGCTCACTGGCTGAAGTCAGTAATAATTAATATCAGAAGATTTGAGGTATCCTCCCTACCGATGCTCCATCAGGCCTGTAAAACAGCAATCTCAGAGGATGCTCTTTTCCAGTCTTTTCTTGATTATATAAAGCTTATGATTTATGGGAATTACTTGCACATGAATAATACTGTACCAAGGCACATTTGACCAACAACTGAGATCTTCAGTTTTAGGGTCCTTCCTTTACATCTACAAAGACGTACCTCTTCAAACAATACCCAAGATAGCAGTGCTGTGCATTTCTTCACACAGCCATTTATTGCTTACCCCTTCAGTCAGTCATCCTCTGTTCCAAATGCAGAAGTATAAACATTTTTGCAAATCCTATAAAGTGATGTACATTCCAGTATGGACTTACATACCAGGTTTACTGTTTTCCCTGCTCAAATTAGCTGATTAGCTGAATTAAATTTATTAGGAGCAGGGGGAAAAAAACTATGAAAATAGAGGGTACCCCATGGCCAGGGTTTGGGAACTTGTGCTAGAGGGGGTGACAAATTAAAATATATGTGCATAATTAAATAAATCAATACATCCTTAAATACATAAATAAATCAATAGATTCGTTAATTAATACATGTCAATGCTTTACTTAATATTTATTTTATGTTTTATTGATGGATATATTGATGTATTTATTTAAGCATTTCATGCTTCAGTATGCAAATGGAGGATGGGCTTCCTTTAAGTTGACTTCTGATTAGACATTACGCCTGCGTGCTGTGAGCATTGTGATTGGTAATACAACACATGCAGAAGGATTTTCAATGCACCACTGAAGCAGCCAACAAACATGGACAAGAAAGCTAGTTAGTCGTAAGTAGACAAGTTAGTTCTGAAATTAACCTAGTTACTGATGTGTGTGTGTGTGTGTTTTACCTGATCTTGTAAGCTAGCTGTAGGGTTACTGGAGCACCACTCATCATTATCATCATCATCAACATCATCATCATCAGGCTGGTATTCAGTGCCCTCTTCAGTGAGGCGTCTACAGCACACAAGAGTGAAGGGAGGAGGAACCTCTCGCAAGAACGCTACAGCCTCTCGCCTTGTCTTTCCATACAACTGCACACCATTTACCTACACACAACATACAGCAACTAAGTTTCCCCTTTTTTTTTTGCAATTGCAAGGTAATTTCCTTTTTCCTTTCATCAAAAGAAGTCTTTAAAATGGCACCCCCCCCCCCATTTAAGAGATTTGCAGGGAAATTTTTTTAATTCAATTTCTACACATCCAACTCTGTTTGACCAACCTAATCAAATTATAGGTTTGTTTTTTGCCATTTGGTTCTGCTTTAAGGCACTTCTTTGTCATCCAAAAAAAAAAAAAAAAAAAAAAAAACAGTATGAAGGCAGGTCCAAAAGAATTTCACAATTCTTGGGAAGGAGTATACTTCCCAAGAAGTGTCTCATTTCTTCATTTAAAAACTCTCCAGTTTTAGTTGCTGTTGTTACTGCCAAAAAAATTTCAGAACCATGACTGGTTATATTGGCCTTACTAAAAATATACCTCACAAATTTTCCATGTCCAAATTGTCTGCTCTGCTCACATAATTACTAAAAAAACAAAAAGAGGACATGCAAGCAGGTCTACCTTCACCACTACACAGGATAAGACAACAAACAATCTACCACACAGATTACCAGCCATCGTTCATAAATACAGGTTGTCATTTGCTAAGCACCTCTCTTTCGCCAGGCCATTTTTTTGGCGTTCACTTAGACCTAAAGGAAGCCAGGGCAGCACTGTGCCATCTGTCCCAGACTAAGGATGCTCTAACCCCCTTTCTGATCACCCCAGCGCCATTATATACCACTGAGCTCACATCTGCCCATGATGTCTCTTCAGGAAGTATCCATAAGGAGTTGTTTGCAGTACAGTTGTACTGAAGCATGGCATTTCAAACATATATGTAAAAGAGCCCTTTAGATACTCAATGAGCCTAGCATGGAGCCTTGGGGAAACACTATGCTCCAATGCACCAGTGCAGTGGGTTTGTGTTCTGTCAGGGTTTCTGCCAAGAGCAACAGGCTGAGAGTACAGCAGCTCGCGGCCATTGGACCAGGTGGGGCCGAAGGGACAACGGAGGGGAAGGAAGCAGAGGCAGTGGGGGAGTCAGAGACACGGCCTGGCATGCAGATGGCCTCGGTCAGATTCAGATGCCCTCCTGCTAAAACATCTACGTGCCAGCAGTGGTGGCAGCAGCATGCCTTCCTGGACACCTAGGGCTGGCAGGATGCAAAGGTCACTGTGTTATTAGAGGAACAGACAGGAGCCGCACCAAAGCCCGCCAAAAAGATGATCTGTAGGCCGGCCAAGCCATGGGACCACCTGACCATACCTCCTCACCATAATGCCAAAGGGAGAACGAATAATGGCAAATGTGAAATGGCAAGTTAAAATGCGAATAAGTGTTCCCATTTCCTTTTTGTACCTCAAGAAGTTCATCTTCTGGTCGCAGTAAACCATGCTTGGCCACAGGACCATCAGGGGCCACAGTAGAGATGTAGTGGTGACCATCAAATGAATCAAGCTCCACGCCTAGACGCATGGTGTGTATTGGGAGCAACTAGACAAAAAAAGTAAATAATAATTTCAATCACATTGAAGCATAAAGAGCAATCTCATTTTTTCTGGCAAACATATCTGTCAACGTGTGCACTAGTGTAATACCTTAGAATATTTCTGCAGCTCAGCATCATCCTCAATGACAGGGTCTAGTTCAACGACCTGGAAAAAAATCATCACAAAATACCATTTCAGTGAAATCATTAATGACTATATGTGCTAATGTAGAAGGGATAATGGCTTTTTGGATTTTTTGTATTGGAAATTTTCTATTTATTTTTCCTTGAAGGAACATTGCAGCCCAAAGTTACAAAACTGAATAAGCTGAACGTGTGTTATTACTTAGAATTACTCTTCCCTGTTTGCTTTCCATTTTACTTTCTCATTTCTCATTCCTTACCATAACATCATACTGAGGTCCGAGTGCCTGTTCCCATTTGGTGCGCAACTCCATCTCTGTCAGTGGAACGGACTCTCGAACTAAAAACAGAAAAAAGCTGCGTTTCAAGCAAACAATAGGTTTATAGAGTTTTGCTGTCTAGAACAGAGGATGCTGTGTGGGGGGGATATCACATGACCTTAATGTTAGAAGGCTCATATGATGGTGACTGAAACTTTATGAGTGACAAGGCTTCTGTCCTACACCAAACAGATACAAACAGAGAGGGCGAAGAAGCAGACAGGTTGAGAAGTCTGTTAATGGACACGTTTTGAAGAACATGCACAACCAAAAGTTGGGGGGAAAGACTAGTACAGACAAGTGTAATAATGTTCCTACTGTAATTTAAGCCCCCCAGGATGACAAGCAACCTCCTTCCTTTACACATGTAGTCATTCCAATCATCTCACTCTGACAACTTGGAGAGAGCGAGTGAGAGAACAAAATTAATCACACACACACCCACACACACACACACACACACACACCACACAAAGATGAAGGGCCCTAGCACATAGACCTGATTAAATTAGCATTTCTACACCACTGCTCACAACACCATTTATCATAAGTGTTTGACTATATTAATACAGCAATGCATCGCTTTCACGTTTCGATGTCAAACTCCAGCCAACATCTGCAGGCCAGGTGCAGCAGCAAATAAAGAAACAGTCTTATAATAAATGCTTTTCTACTACATCACTTTACATGCTTCAGTTCTATACTTTATAGTGTGGACCTATAACAAAGCATAAAAAAAATAGAGGAAAAAGAATCCTAAATATACATACATGACAATCATCCAATATGATATTTGGAATTTCACAATCAGGCCATCAAAAGCTTATGGTATTGTTTTTTTGTTTGTGTTTTTTGTTTTTTTAAAAAGCTCCCCCTATTGTGAGACTTCAGTGGCTCACTGTATAAAATTCAAGCAAAAACTGGTTGAGATTGAAAGGAACCCAACAGCCTAATCATGATTTCATGACAGGGCTGAAACCTGTTCAACATGTGTTCTCATAGACTTTTAAAGTTTCATAACACACAGAAAGGCATGCAGTTCAGGAAACCATCCCAACACCCGAAAAGTCAAACGTCCAAGCTATTTCCTGCAGAAGAAACTTTCAAACGTACCTAGGTTCTCATGTCTCATAACAGCGACATCAATTCTTTACAGCATAAAAAACGAGGGAATAACACAATGTGAGAGCGAGATTAAATGAGAGATTGTTTTGGTTTAAGGCAGCTATCATTTTACAAGTACTACAGTTGCCCCCACTGGGAAATAAGCCCTGACAAGCAATCATTGTTATCCAGGGCTTGTACTGCCCCACTGCAACAGAACACTTTATTTAGAAGTTTGGCAGGTATCAGGACTTGTCTAGTTTAATTAGGTCAGAGTGTAACTCAAGCCGTTTGCTGGTTTAATGTCTCAAGCAGGATCGCTCTTCTGCTCCCAGCTTGCCTGCTTCCATATTTATAGCCAGCGGCTAGCATGACCGAATCCATGTCCTGTATGTAAGGGTCAAATATGCGGAAAGGAAGGGAAGGAAAGACGGGGAGGGGATGTGGGGTACAGCAATAATAGGAATGGCCTGAAACTGACCCCTGCCTCGAGGGAAGCATCACTGGATAGGATTTCCAAATGTCAACAGTGCCCCCACAGGCGATGGACATTCATGCATCTATTCTAGAGAAATGGTGATGTACATCTGATTAGCGAATATCACAAGCAGCTCACCCCTTGCAGACGTCTGCGGTTTGATCGCAGTCTGACTCGTGTCCACTGGCTCAATCACGGAGGCCATCTGAACATCTGCCCTCACCTTGATCTCTGCAGATCTCCTCAGAGACACTCGGGATGACTCTCTTTGGACTGCGCACACACACATACTGCAATCAGATACAAATTTGGCTTTGCTACTTGTGCTTTAGGCTGTTGCCAAGACATTGCATGTTTCTGACTTTATATTATATTAATTTATATTATATATCTACTATACTAATATATATATATATATATATATATATATATATCATCCCAACCAGCTCCACTGTCCCTATAAAAGACTTCTCTGCTTTAACACCTCTCTCAATCTGATACGAGAATCCCAAAGCAAATATCACACATGCCAGATATCATAGATATACATTTACATTATGGGTCCTGACAGTGAGTAAATATGAATGTTATAAAGCCAAATTAAATATGTCACCTGGATTCAAGACAAAATGATTAACAAAAGATGTTAATGTCAAAAACATTTCCCTTCCCTATTTTATTAATGAGGGCCATTAGTTAGTTTGGAGTGAATGGGTGGAGGGCTGGGCTCATGTGCGTACTGCATCATGTTATAAATATAACATCTTCCTACTCAACATCTAACCATATTGAAGCATCTCATACTCACTGACTAGTAAAATCTGTATGAACAGCTAGACAGCCAGTGCAAATCAGATCAGATACAAAGCAGAACCACATGTGCGGTGGTCTCGGAAAACCGGTCAGATGTCGCTGGTTTAAAAACAGGTGAAAGTATTGTTTAAAAAACTAAAGGGAGTCAGGTGTTTCAGGAAGAGAGACTACTTTTCACTAATATATGATGTTTAACTCAATAACTCAATATATTCTGATTTCAGCTGGGGATTTTTGTTTACTGATCCCAAGTGTGGTCCCATCAACCAAAATTTGGTGTTTGGCATTTGCATCTTTAGGTTAGCAAGTAAACTACAAGGCTAATGTGGCTAAATTCTTTTAGCATCTTAACCTCAAGCTACATTACAGGGTTTTCCTTACTTAGGTGCTGCCCCCAAGCCTTTCTATGGTGTTTCAGGTCAAGGAATGAAGGAATACAAGGAATTAAGTAATTCTTGTTACTCAAGATGGTGGCCTCCATAACACTACAGCGTTGAGCTATACTGTGAAGTTCTGTTTATTGTGTCGTGCTTGAGGCTGAAACATTTTTAATCAAGGTGTATAGAAACACTAATTTTGCACTGAAGCTACAAGGCTAACGCAGCTAACAAGTAATAAAGATGATGTTGGATATCAAACATATCCAACAGTTAATATTTAAGGTAAATTGGAGAAAACTGGGTAATCTTGAGTTTTTTGCAGGAGCATTCTTTTGCAAGTTGACAAGACAAATCATGGCAGCGTTTTACCAAATGCTCAAATTGTTTCCCCATAATCACTGTAATATTTACGAGGTTCAGTAGGACAAGGATGTTTTTCACTACTTTATAAAGTATTTCCCTATTCAACTTATGAGTACCGTTTTGCTTAGCATGCAGCATGTCTAATGGTTTTATAGAATATAGAAGAAGTGATGCAAGGTCAGCGTGTCACTCATCAGTGATCATAATCAATACAGAGAATGTTGCTCGCCTTTATCCAAAGATATCTCCACGGCAGATTTCTTGGGTGAGGTGACTTTGCGAACCAGAGTGAGGTTCACGGTCTGACCTGTCTGCCTCATCACATCCAGGACCTCCTGGCTGGTGAGGCCCTGCAGGTTAATGCCATTCAGCTGTTCAGAAGACAGAGAAAGAGGATATATATATATATAAAATAAAAAAATGACTGTGACTGAGAAACATCCAGAAACAAGAAGCCATCATATATACACAACTAAATAGAGCAACTATTTACAACTAGAAAGTAACAAGTGCCAAGTGTAAATTGCATTAGCCCGATCTAAAGCTCAACATGACAGCTGCCTTATCCTCTGTTCACCCCATCCTTATTAAACCCCAAACAAATATGAGAAGAAAGAGAGACATCTTGCTCAGCTGGTGTCCATATCGGTGTGTGTGTGTATTCATAGAAGTGCAGGGCTAATTAAAGAAGAGCTCATTAAAAAGTAATTAGCAGACTACCGCTATTATTCTGTCATGGACCATGACATTCCCGCACTTTTCGGCAGCACTGCCAGAGATGATGTTCTTCACAGAAACCCCAAATCCGTCTGCAAAAAGTAAGGCATAAAAGAAGCCGGAGACATGAAGAAAAATTAGGGAAATAGTTTCAGAATTGTGTGTGGCGTCAGTTAATGCAAAGCGGCCTGGTTTGTAGCTAAATGCAGTAAATATGTTGATATTGTGGTTTTGTTGTTGTTTTTTTACCGTCGCTGGTTGAAGTGTTGCAGCCAACAATAGAAATTCCCAGACTCTGGCCATCTTTCTTCCTCAATGACACTTCATGAATCTCATGGCCCTCAAGGTTTATCTGCATTAACACCACAATCAAAGCAAAAGATAATCAAAAAAAAAAAAAAAAGATGCAAAAGTTAAAGATTATCAAACAGCAGAGGGAACCATTTTAGCAGCTTATGGGGTGCTAAAGGAAATATATTGAAATCTACTACAGAACTACAGAACAGAATGTGAAACCTTAGACAGTTGTGTCACACAATAACATACAATTGCTTTCATCTGAGAGTTACTTTCTGTTTAAATGTATACTACTGTTTAGATTATTATGTATGACAAATTGAACTCATTTCAGCAAAATCATGGGTGATTAACATTAAATTACATTGTTTGATATTAATTATCAGAATATTTATTTCCTTAAAATTGGTGACATTACGTATTGGTAACATTCTACTTACATCATATAAAGATTATTTTTAAATAAAAAAAGAATTCACAACTCAGAGTAGATTTGCAGAAACATCTCCTGTAGATAATGCTTTTGTATAAAGAGACTTTCTTCATGACCCTACCGTTTTGCTGGTTCTGCGTGCTGGTATGGGAGGATACACGGAGGCAATGGGTGCTGTTGTAGGAGCGTGTGGGGGTGGTGGGGGAGGCTGTGCGTTGCCCCGAGGGTCTCGGGCGATTAGCATGCGGACTCTGATACCACAGGCCTGCAGCACCTGCACAACCTGCTCACTGGTCAGCCCCTGCGTGGGCGTATCCCCAATCCGTAGGATATGGTCACCAGTCCTCAGTCGCCCATCCTTGGATGAATAGATAGGAAGCAAAAGAGGAAGTGAATGAATAAATAAATTAGTGAGTAATCAGTGGGACTAGCGGAAAGCATTATGCACTGAAGTCTGGATTTGTGGATCACGTCTGAGAAAGAGACACAGAAGAAAATAACTGCCTAGAAGTCATGGGCTAAAAACGGGAGTAGAAGATAGCAAACAAAAATACCCAGGGCTAGCATAAAGAAAACATGGTTAACAAAAAAATAAGAAAGCAAGTAACCAAAATTGCCATAAAACTAAAACTTCTTGTTTTACAGTAAACCGAGTTTATTTACGACAGTTGAAACAAAGTGAATGTCCCAGGGTTAACACTAATGCAGTCATAATGGTTAGTTGGCTCCGGATTTTAATATCATCAAAATAAAATAAGACACCTTGAAATTAACAATTCAAGGAAGACAAGAGCAAAAGCTCAGATTTACAACCTAATTTCACTGATGCATCAGCAGGTGCCAGAGACCATGTATAACAGTAATAACTGCATAGTTAACACACTGCTCACAAAGCCTTTCCTTTCCATGACTGAACCAAGTGACATTTCCTTCAGCTAAAGACTTCAGGCAGGACGAAGCACAAGAGGAAAAGCATCATTACACACAGACAGGAGAAGAGAACAGGAGCCGTTGTGGGGGGGAGAGAAGAAAAAAAAGGGACATGAAAGGCATTTCGATGCGCAAACATGCACGGCAAATCTCCAATTCCTGGTTGAGCCCGTGTGTGTGGGACAGCAGGAGTGCATTGAGGCCTGGTGCAGCCATTAAAGGCTGAAATGGCAAACGCTAAGGATAACAAAGCCCCGATTTTGACAGCTTTTTTGGAGCATAAGATCCAGTGATGTGTGAAATGCAAGAGCTGTGGCTTTTGAACAAGAAGGGTTTTGTTGCCTGGTCTCTAGACACTGACAAGAGGGGGAAAAAAGAAGCTGAAAGTGTGTGTGTGTATGTGTGTTTCTAAAAAGAGGACAGTGTTCTTTTACTAATCGCTATCGCTTTTGTGCAGAGTCATTCAAATAGGTGAAACACACATCAACTGCTCCCATGTTAGGTTTTGACTAGTTTTGAGCAAACTAACAAAACAGCCAAGATCAACAAATCTAATTGGGATTACTACTGCTTTCATGGTTAACTTTTTTTAATTATTATTTAAATGAGGGTGACGGCATAATTTAAAAAAAAAAAATGTAAAATCACCAACATGGCTCACAAGATAATGCTAGAAAGCAGAGGAAAAAAAACCCACGTAATTTGACGAGATAACCCAGCTCTTTTTCAGCTCTGCACCAAGCACCACTAAGAAAACAGTGAGGCAAGAGGTCAGTGTAACTACTAATTAATAATTAGCAGCCTTTTTTTTGTACAGAACAAAGAGATCATTATCCAATCTTTCTTAGTTTCTATTGGTTTACAAGAAGGGGGGAAAAAGAGAAAAAAGTGAAAGCAAGTGCTACTAGAAGCTAACGCAGGTCTTTTCCCATTCAGTGAACTGGCTTTTCTGCTGGGTGAGCTGTATTTGTATTTGGTCTGAGTACTGCTTTAGCTGAAAAAGCACAAACACAAAGTTTTAAGGTGGCACCCCTACCAATGCATCATATTATGCCTTTTTTTTCATATCATTTATTAACATTTTACTTTGTCTCAAATAAACTGAAAAGGAAACCAAAACCAGACAAGATCAAATGAGATGATTGTTATAAATGGCATGTGACAAGACATCAGCTTCACTACAAGAAGACTGCATTCAGAGATGTCAGACGAGGGCATAGAACATAAACACAAACCTTATCCGCAACACTGTTTGGCACCAGTGTGCGTACGACCACCCCAGCAGCCTTTCCACCCACAATTCCAAAGCCGAGACCTGAACCATCATTCATCAGCTCAATCTCCTCCATATGTCCCCACTGTTCCTGTAAAACACACACACAGAGAAAATAAATATATATTAACAATTTTGACTAATATACTGTAATCTCAAGTAACCTGAAATTGAGCAGAACATTTTTGTATGCTAATCTTCTTATTCTTCTTGTGCATACGTTTGAAATAACTTTTGGACAACAGAGGTCAACTGACTTCAGTTATGATCCAGTTCAATCTCTCAAACTACATACTTAAAATGAAGAGTCCGAAAATAAACTTTCAATAGATCAGCACTGACTGGACAAATAGCTTCATCAGATGAGAGCAAGCATGACCTGAATGCATACATCATATAAAGTCCTTACTATCTAGGTGTCACACAAGCACGTCACTAATCAACATCAGGGTCAAGAAGCCCCACGAGTGTCTTTCTGTGGCCATTCTAACCCGCTGTCCCACATCGGCCAGGCTTCTAATCACCATGCTCTCCTTGGGCACTTATTAATGACCTGCAATCAGAACACTTTGGTTTTTTTTATTACCAGGTCCTTTATCTGATGGGTGACTTCCTCAGCAAATTTCCTGCTGTCTTGTGAAAAACCGCCCTCTGCTGTACCCATCGCACCCCTCCCAGGAGACAAGGTGTTACACGAACACAACAATAGACAACAGCCATTTCTGAGATGAGAACTTAAGCGCCTGATTCTATATGTTTGCAATCGTCTAGAGGGATGCACTGGTTTCTGCTATTTTTACGTTAACTTCTCAGTAAATAACCGGTCATAGAATTTTAGTAAAACCCAGTTAATACACCGGACTCTTGAAGTACAGGGTCATATATACTAATTTAACTGAGATTAGATGGGATGTGTGATAACTGAGGGATAACTGGGGGCTGTCAATTGATTTAAACAATTAATAATTTATAAATAAATAAATAAATAAAAACACATTATTTTGCAAAGTTACACAAGGAAACAGCACATTAGGTTATAGGAAAATAATCCACATGATGGGCTGGAGTCGTGCAACCCAACAAAGCTGAGTTCCATTACCATGTCGGAGTGGATTATTTTCCAAAAACTACATGTCTCTGAAGTAGCTGTTACTATAGAGCAATGATACTATATATTAGAACTAGCAAATAAAAATAATACCTATGATTTAGTTGTAGGTGGCACTACTGTCTAAGCTGCAGTTATAGAAAAAGAAAATCAATATCTGCTGGACAATCAGAATTGAATAATATTGTGGTATAAGCTTCTTATAGATTTTTACTTTTGCAACTTGCTGTTATAGTTAACCACCACTGGACTGTGTTTAAACAACCTGCAGCTATACATGCAGATGTGTGTAGATTAAATAGCATATAAAGGACTACTGGTGTTTTAAATGATTAAAATGGGTTTTAAATAATGTGGTGTTGAAAATTCAGTAGGTTATAAATTTGGTAACTTCATTATTATCTTAATTATTAAATTGGTAAATTAATTATTACCTGCGTTTTTGTGAAGTCAAACAATATATACAAGTTTAACACATAGCATGTATACTGAAAACTATAACATTTTAATAACAGCTTTAATTATAAAATTATGCTGGGAGCAAAATTTATGAATTATGAAGGAAAATGACTCCTTTCACATTGCTTCCTCCTGGACCTGTGAGTCACGCCTGTACTGAAATGTTTTCATGCACTATAAGATTCTAGATTTTTTTTTAAAGGCTTCAGAGATCAGGTTCATGGAGAGGCACAGGCACCAGGTCACAGGAAGTAAGGGAAAACATATCGTTAGCCTGTGTGCTATGCCTTTTAAGGCACAGAACCATGAAGCAGTGATCCCCTGAAGCCTGGACCATCTTGCATAGAATAATATTTCTTCAGCTGGATACAATAAAGAAAGAAATACACTGAGGCAGGAAAGGGGATTTGGGGGATTGTTTAAATATAGGCATTACAAACAGAACATGATGTGGCTTTGTTAAAATCATTTTATTTACGCTTGTTAAAATAAATTTATCCATGTACTTCTATAACTGTAGTGTGTAAAACTCAATTTTTTTTCTAGGTTTCTACTTCGGAGGAACGCAGATAAGTATTTAAAATAGGGAAGCATCGATGTTACGATGAATGTTATGTTCTGTTTACAGTACTTCCTCAACTTTTATTTTTCACTGTCATTTTCTCACTAAATCAAATTTTCTCCTGATTCAACATGCCAATGCTGGCAATTACCCTGTTACAGCCAGTCATGACATTCGATGACGGGTAGTTAAGCTGGCCAACAAGCAATCAAATAAAACCCAGACTATGCCAAGTGCTCCGTAATCATGACCTGATTTGGGGGTGGGGGGACTGGTGGGGGGAAGGGGGTGTTTGGGGTAAGCAACAAGGCAAAGGCCGGGTTTTGATAAGCACAATGTGGCATCGATCCAAGGGTATTAAAACAAAACGAGCGGTAAAGAAGCACATTGAAAGGCACAAAAACACACACAGCTAAGCAGGCTAAAATAAATCTAAATAACTTAATGTATCTGCCATTAAAGATCTCTCTCCTCAAGTGCTCCATGTGTATTCACACTAAGACCTTCACTTGAGCTGTATTTAATTAAAGTGGACGAGGGGGAACGATTGCGTTTATTGTTAGAGGCTTGAGTTAATCAGCTTCATCTCATGGCTGTTGATCTTTACCAAGCTCATTATCCCTCTCAAAGATTTTATTTTATTTCTCTCTCTCTCTTTCTGTGTGTGTGTGTGTGTGTGTGTGTGTGTGTGTGTGGAGAGGAGGAAGAGGATCACTCAGGCAATCACAACAAGCATTTTGTTTCTCCTCCAGCTCAGGTTGAGGGAGAAAATTACCTGCATGTTTTTCAGCTCTCTAGGTGTGGGAATTCTTTTTCAGAGGGAATGTCTAATTAAAACACACAGTAATGAGGACTTGAGATGAAGACCAACATAATCTGGTTTAATCTGAGAACAGGAACGGGGAGGAATGTAAATCGTGAGAAATAGTACATTTAGAAACAAAAATACAGATTAGAGCAAAACTAGAAGAAATGCCTCAAGG
>CM022762.1:16775767-16815767 GCA_012411365.1 Ameiurus melas
AACCGTTTAGCCGCTTCAGCTAGCTCTGATCAACAACATCAGTGGAAAGTCGTGTTGAAAGTTTGCTCAGAGCAAAACAAATGAATTAACACGTTTTACAGGAGACACGTTTGCGCCGGAGTCTATCCAACCACATGGTTAACTCCATTTCGTTCACAACGTGGATGAAAGTAGCCAGAAGCACGCTTAAAACAGCTAGAACTTCACACGAATAAAATATCTTCAGAGGAAAGAAGAAAAAAAGTGGTTAGTTTGTCTCTTTAAAAAAAAATCTTTTGACGTCACGTGACGGTCACGTGATCGCGTCCTTTCCATCATGGCGTCTCCTCGGGATGGTTTGTTTTGCTCCCGGTCTATACAGCGAGCGATGTTTTTCTTCTCTTTTTGCTGGACTTTAATTCAGAGCTCTGTGAATGATGTTGAAAGCTGTTACAACCTCCGACTGGGACAATATCCTTTTTTCCCTTCACATGAATACGACACTGGTACATTTAGTCTGTTCGGATTATTGCTAGTCAGAACGCTAGCTGGAGACCTCATCCCAAATGATACCCGGATGTGTTCAGTGTACTACACAGCTGTACAAGTGACACCGTTGTAATGTCTTCTACTAATAGAAGAGTTTAAGTTATACTCAATGAAGTGCCATTATGCAGAACAAAGAGGGTCGTTTGGGATACAGCCTTGCGATTATAACTGGCTACTAGTCTGACTGCTAATGAGATTATCAAGATGATAAAAAGATGGATTTTAAAACATGATAGATAACATATATTACACTTGTTTTTGTCTTCTATTTGTCTGGGAATTTATATGTTTTCCTACTAAAGCAGCTGGGTTTAGTCACCATGTTAGTTGGTTAATGAGTTTATCCTCTTGCACTCAACCTTCTTGCTGGATTTCATTATGCTTAAATGTAATCTAGACTTCTGTCGAAATATTAACACAAGAGATTATAATATAACTGGCTAATAGTCTGACTGTTCTGTTCCAGACGAGCACAGGACATCTTGCTACTCTATTCGCAGATGGAATGTAACGTCTTCTGGGTTACCGATCGGAAGGTTGAGGGTTCAAGCCCCGGCCCTGCCAGGCTGCCATTGTTGGGCCCTTGAGCAAGGCCCTTAACCCTCGCTGCTCCAGGGGTGCTGTATCATGGTTGACCCTGCGCTCTGACCCAACCTTCTAACATGCTGGGATATTCAAAGAAAAATGAATTTTACCGTGCTGTAATGTATATGTGTCCAATAAAAACTCCATCATCTGTACCAAAAAACATTGCAGCTTTCTCCTTGACATTGTCTAAGTATCTTTGCAAAACCCCTAAAATAGATGATGCGACTCAAGAACCTGAGAACTGCAAGGATCTAGTGGCATGGGGTAAGTAAATCATGGTAATCTCCTTCTGTGTACGATATCTTTCAGTATGTACAAACTACTATTGTTTTGGGGTTTGTCTGTTCTTTTTTTGTTGTGATGATTTATTATATTTCATACTTGTAAACCATTCCATTTAATTGTTTTAGTGGAATGCCTTCCTGCACCAAACATCAGCTGCTTACTATCAAATGGGACCAAGTTCAAGTTCAGCGGGGAGGAGGTTGGATTTAATAAAAGCATCCCATGTCGGAATGTGTAGGTCAAACTGCCCTCACTTTGTCTAGCTATATACTAAACTCAGCAACTCAGTTTCTGCCCATATTGTCTAGATAATACAGGTAATATCATGTTTCCTCCTCTGTTAGGACTGGCTATTCGTATAAAGTTGCTGTGGCTTTGTCCCTGTTCCTGGGATGGCTGGGTGCAGATCGCTTCTATTTGGGTTATCCAGCTCTCGGTAAGTCTCTCAGTATCCATATGTAATGAGCCACTCTTTAACCGAGGGTAGTGAATAAGTTATATACTAGTAGGTATTCATATTTTTGCCTCTTTATTGTTTTATTAAATCCAAAAGCAAGGATCAGACACCTACTATGATGTTTTTGATTTTATATGCTGTATAGCTGCACAAAACATGTGTTTTCTCACTATTGGACTTTGCAATACAGGTAGTGAAGAAGCTGTAATATACAAATGAGCCCCTTGAACAAATCCATTTTAAATGCTCCAGATGATAAAACAAGTGTAAATGATTTTGGCTAAAATAATGCAAGTTAATCTTTAAATGTAGAACTATAATTCTACTCTATATACAGTTGCAATCAAAATTATTCAAGTTACAGACTTTCAGCAATGAAAGTTTGCAATGAACAAATCAAACAAAATCAATTGAAACATTTCAACACAACGAATGCTTCAAGTGGTTTCCCCAAAATCATCTAAAAATGCAGCTTTTAATAATTTCTCCAGTTTAAAAATTATTCAGCCCATTCATAGCAAGCATCTTTAGTACTTATTAGAGCACGCTTTTGCTGTTATGACCTGCTGCAAATGAGATGCCTAGCATCTGGCAGCATTCCTGAGGAATTTTTGCCTTATATATATATATATATATATATATAT
Source organism: Ameiurus melas (assembly GCA_012411365.1). Classification (NCBI taxonomy): domain Eukaryota; kingdom Metazoa; phylum Chordata; class Actinopteri; order Siluriformes; family Ictaluridae; genus Ameiurus; species Ameiurus melas. The sequence goes on from CM022762.1 coordinate 16,778,270, forward strand.
ATATATATATATATATATATATATATATATATATAATATTTGTTCATATTTGGTAGCCCTAATGTGCATTCTATCCACATTTGAGGCAGGTCACTTTCCATGTCATTCAGTGCCCAACAACATTTTTCATTTGATTTTCCTATATTATTGTATTTCAGGTAGACATTACCATTAATGATTTTCTTAGACCCTAAACTCTCCTTATGATTGTGATTTTATGTCACACTTCAGTCGTTATTTTGATATTACAAGGCATTACAATTAAATACAGAAGATCTCACAATAATGATTTTGAGATCACTTGACAGAATGAACCTCCCCTTTCTCTGTTTATTTTATTACTCAATTTCATTTTACCCACTTGCTATTTACCTCAGTGTTGTGCTGGTATAGTCCAGAATTCCAGTATTCAGCTGACAGAAAATAATTGAATTGAAGAAATCCATATGTATGGAATGAAACATAATGTGCATACATGTTATAGTATTATAATCAGTGACTGGATGGTATGATCCAGCCAGACATGAAGTGGAGTTACTGTTACCATGCTGAAGTTAATTCCCTTCTCCCCAAACTGTTTTATTCCTCTTATACCACAGCAATTTGCCAACAATTACAACGTTTATTCATTAACGAACCCCATATCATAATGTTTATCAGCAGCAGCTATAATCAGTCATTCCCTCAACAGACTTTTTTTTTTTTTAACAAGGCAACTAAAAAATGCCTTGTTCTGAAGACTTTCCATTGTCAAAAAACTTACTCACTGTTACAAAGGATTTAACACTGGAGACTCCTTTCTCCTAACAATTATACAACATTTATCAACAATTATGTTGTGGTGTTTTGTTTTTTTCGTTCAATAACAGCACTTAATCCAGTAATCCAGTCAACAAGTCTCTGTCTATGGCAACTTCATATAAAGCTGTGATGTGAATTACAGCTGGCACTCCTGTCATACATTATCAGCACCTTCTGAAAAGTCAGAATGTAAAATTCAACAATGCTGTGGAATAAATTAATATCGAATATAATGTAGTATTTATGCATTACATGTTGTAAGGGCTATACAGGAAGCACACATATTTCATTTGCTTTCCACAGCAATCACAGAAATGGAAATGTACACAAATTTAAAATGTAGTATTTATGCAGGATAGTAATGACTTGTTTAATTTTAGGCTCAAAAAATGACAATATTAAAAAGGAAATCCACTGCGTACAAATATGCAGTATATAAGACCCTAACAATTGCATTTTAAACATTTAAAATTGGTTTCTCTAAAACTTCAGAAATGTAGTCAAAGTAACAGCTAAAGACTCTTCCATGAACATGTAACTAACCCCTAAAAAACAAATAAATAAATAAACACTTTACTCTATGCACTTTGCTTCTTCTAGAACTCAATTAAAGATATTACATGGTAGCACTACTTGTATTGTTCTCTGCTTGATGATATATCGCTTTGCTTGTATTTCCTCATTTGTAAGTCGCTTTGGATAAAAGTGTCTGCTAAATGAATGAATGTAAATTAAATGTAATGTTTATAAAGCAGAAAAGGTCATTGAATATAAAAAAAATTTCAAAGTTCTTTTTTCTTTCTTTCTTTTTTTCAAGCAAGTATCCAGGCTCCTCCAACTTCCTCCCTTCGTCACTGTGTAATTATTAACAAAACATATCAGCAAGAGTCCACTAAATTGCTAACGTGTTATCGCTGTTGATCCAGATCCAGGCTAGCGAATAAAGCCCGGGTGAATTTTCTTTGAGAAATTTAACATTAACATTATCTCACGTAGAGGAGCCGATGCTTAATACATTACTGCCACTGTGAAGTGGGACAGCATAAGGCTCCTTTTCTTCCTCTCTCCATGTATTAAGAGCATTCCTATCAATTAAGCACCTGCAAAAGTACAAAGCACGATGGTAGCTAAACACTTCCTTTCTTCACTGGCTTTTTGTGAGAGGCAGGCCCACACGGTGCTGGAGCTGAGATTTGCACCTGGACTGCTCTGACCTGCGAGCCGCTGCGCTTTTCAGCTCTTAACACACGACCTGGCACAGCTGAACGGGTTCTCTTTTGATATCAGTGCTGGAATCAACACGATTAAGCCGCTCAATGACCAATTATCAGTGCTATTACTAATGATTAACAGTAATTATGTTTAAATTACTAGATGGGGGAGGATTAATTAATTGCAATTCTCTCAGACCCCTAATGGCTTAAGCCAAACTAGTTATTCACTCTGCATGCAAATGGCTGTGACTGGAATGCAAAATAGTGACTTTTTTTTCCATTTATGGAAACAAGTTTACACATCATTATCGCAAACAATGACAAATGCTGTTTTGGCTCTTCACATGGTCGCCTTTTTGAAAATGTTTTCAACAAAACGGGACCCTGGGCCACAAGCTGTTTATTGTCTGCAGTACGGGCTTTATTCATTCTCCCTTATTTCAGCTGTAAAGGCTTGTGTGATTCTTCTGACCAGAAAACCTGCCGCAATCAAACAAACCCTCTTCATGGGCGAGCATGACCTCCGAGTACTGCTTTGTGTAGCCCAACAGTTGATGTGGACCTCATACGGCCTGACAGAGAATAGAGCACATGGACTGTGGGTGGTTGAGAGACCTGTAGCAGTTGATATAAGATACTGTGTGTCTTTCCAGGGCTACTGAAGTTCTGCACTGTAGGTTTCTGTGGAATTGGAAGTCTGGTGGACTTCATATTGATATCCATGCAGGTATCTATGACTTATTCATGATTTTTATTTATAACTGATCATCTTGATTATAGTAGTAATCAAACAACAGGATATTTTCCTTACATGTATTTTATCTCAATACTGAATATATGCCTTGTACTGATTGTTATATAACTTAGATTAGACTTTTTTTTTCTTTTAATAAATTCTGTGAGATGATTGAGATTTGTACTCTTTTTATTCTATGCACCTTAGTCAGGATCATTGTTCTGTCTTAATCAGATCATTAGTTAAAAGAGAATAATGGCAAATGATGTATTCTCCCAGCAACACTTTTTGAATAACCTTTTTGTAAATAACGATAATCATCAGCTCAGTATCAGGCGTCCCTCCGTCCTTTGGGTAGATGAAAACTGCATATAAATCTCCCCCAGGACAACCTTTTTCAGGCTACACTAAAAATAGATCCAAATCATCGAATCATCATTTTGTCCGTTTCATCAACGAAACGGACAAAACAAGTTCCCAAATGAATATTGATTAGCTATCAATTTCCAAAAATAATCTTCATTTGAATTCTGTGTTAAGTTTTCAGGAAGAAGCAGGGTATGATATGCAAACAGAGAAACCACTTTAAACTTTATAGCCATAAAGCTCCAATAATGCTTCTTTTGTGCATGTGCGAGCTTGTGTTTTTGTGCTCGGTAGCACCTGTGTCTCTGTGCTGTCTCCTCTGGGGGATCGTGCTCTGTGTGAGAGGCTAATGAGTGTGCGGTTTGTTTTCTCCCCCTTTTCCCCCCTGCTCCGTACGGGCACATGTTCCCCCGAGCCTCCCCCCGAACTTGCGTTAAGGCCCCCTGAGTCTGATGGGAAAGTAAGAAAGCCAGTCCATTTGTCATCTCGTTAGGCCCAACCTCACCCTCTCCATCCTCATTAAGCTCTCCAGGCCTGAATGAAGCTATACATAGGAGTAGCATGTGCTCGGCCCCCACACTCACCCGCCTCCTGGACGGATATTCATCAAACGCTTGTGCACATGATGAGTGATGACTCTGGGAATAACTATTAGAATCGGGGAATACTGTAGAGACTTCCGTAATGTTCAGAAACATGCTGTCACTCCGGCTGGTGCTGAAAACCTACATGTAAATGATTTAATGGAGCGTTTCCTGCCTACAAGTTGGCCGGCCAGCGTTATTCATATTACAGACGGACTGAAGCAGGCATGTAGCGCAAGCACACACTTGTTCCGATTGTGTAATGGACACCACACATTCATAGAGATATGTGCTGTAGTAAAGCTCATAACAGTCTATTCCTTTAAACACACACTGTTCATTGTCTCCATTGAAAATCTTGTCAAGTCTAGACTAATGTTTTATTCTGCCTTTGGATAGTACAGTATGTGTGCGCTTTGAAAACGAGGTGTCCAGTGTTTTTCAAACAAATCTCTAACTAGTCCATCTGTATTGTATTCAGCTTATGTTATAGCAACTATAAACAGTAATTCCTTCACCAGGAGCCAAGCCCATCATCCTGAAGACATTCCTGTGTCTGATAACTTCGAATCAAGGATTCGGCAGTGCTGTGGTGTAAGGGTGGTTGTAGTGTACCTTCAATGAGCACATGACTATACAGTGAGGGGAAAAACTATTTGATCCCCTGCTGATTTTGTTTGCCCACTGACAAAGAAATTATCAGTCTATAATTTTAATGGTAGATTTATTTGAACAGTGAGAGACAGAATAACAGTGAACAGTGAGAGACAGACCCCTCTGCAAAACATGACTTAGTACTTGGTGGCAAAACCCTCGTTGGCAATCATAGAGGTCAGACGTTTCTTGTAGTTGGCCACCAGGTTTTCACACATCTCAGGGGGGATTTTGTCCTACTCCTCTTTGCAGATCTTCTCCAAGTCATTAAGGTTTCGAGGCTGACGTTTGGCAAAACCTTCAGCTCCCTCCACAGATTTTCTATGGGATTAAGGTCTGGAGACTGGCTAGGCCACTCCAGGACCTTAATGTGCTTCTTCTTGAGCCACTCCTTTGTTGCCTTGGCCGTGTGTTTTGGGTCATTGTCATGCTAGAATACCCATCCACGATTTCTCATAATCATTGCAACTCCACATGGTGAGATCTTGCATGGAGCCCCAGGCCGAGGGAGATTGACAGTCCTTTTGTGTTTCTTCCATTTGTGAATAATCACACCAATTATTGTCACCTTCTCACCAAGCTGCTTGGCAATGGTCTTGTAGCCCATTCCAGACTTGTGTAGGTCTACAATCTTGTCCCTGACATCCTTGGAGAGCTCTTTGGTCTTGGCCATGGTGGAGAGTTTGGAATCTGATTGATTGATTGCTTCTGTGGACAGGTGTCTTTTATACAGGTAACAAAATGGCATTAGGAGAACTCCCTTTAAGAGTGTGCTCCTAATCTCAGCTCGTTACCTGTATAAAAGACACCTGGGAGCCAGAAATCTTTCTGATTGAGAAGGGGTCAAATACTTATTTCCCTCATTAAAATGCAAATCAAACATTTTTGACATGCGTTTTTCTGGATTTTTGTTGTTATTCTGTCTCTCACTGTTCAAATAAACCTACCATTAAAATTATAGACTGATCATTTCTTTGTCAGTGGGCAAACGTACAAAATCAGCAGGGGATCAAATACTTCTTTCCCTCACTGTATAGCTAATGAAAAACAATAACCATTATATTCGAACAAAGTCTTAAGGGTTCTTTGGATAATTAAGGATTCAGAGCTTTCTAAAAAGATTTTTCTGACCCTTTCTGATGGCGAAACACTCTGGTGTAGAGTTCTACATACAATATTTCCCACATAGGTATAACTGAAATTCTCTTCTTTTAGGTTTTAAATAGAAGTTTTAGCTAACTTTTATACATTGGCGCAAATGTATTCACTGTAACTACTTTTTTTTAGATTATGTAGTATCCATGTGTATTCAGTCCTGCACAAATCTTTCCTTCTCAGAAAGTAGTACCTTTTCTAAAAGGATGTGTTCTGCAGATTTAGAGTTTCATTTACAAATAGATTTACTCCAAGAATTCATGAGAACATTATACAAAAATATGCATTCAGCAGCTGCCCTTAGACTTCTGTTCATGAGGTAAACATATTTTCTGTTCTTTACACAGACAGGTGAAGGGGAAATGTGCCTTGGTCTTGTGATAGTCATACATATGCTACAGATTGGGTTGCTAGAGATTAAAAATTTATTAGATTTGTAAAAAAGTGCTGACATTTTCCTTAATATTTGTAAGTGATGCCTGTTTGGGGAATCTCCTTGAAATTTGTAGAATTTCACTCAGAGGTAAGAACAGCTTCCTTTGCGTCCTCTCTTCTGATATGCTGTTCTACCAGCAGATAAAATGGAGCAAGCTTTTTTTAGTTCATGTTTTTTTTTTTAAATGGCTCCAGCACTTTGATTAACAGGGGCTCTCCAAGCGTTTATTGTTCTCTTAATGTCTTATTGAAGGCCCTGAGAGAGCAATGCTTTTAAGAAGTGCGGCTGGCACAGAGAGCTGCCGCACACTTACACTCTCAATTAGCTGTAAGCTTGTCCGGGCGCTCCGTTTTTAAAGCATGACACTTTTGATAAAGAGTATCTCTTCCCCCGAGAGCCCATTTACGCACAGCTCTGCACGTTACAGCACCATATTTTAACTCCGACTACCTCCGCTAAGAGCAGCGTTGGCCAGGGAATGCGTCTCCCAGAACTAATGAATAAACACCTTGAACATCATGTTATTATTTATATTCATCGATTGTGTCCCTTGAGCCCGGAATCATTGGGGGCTTTGCGTTTTAATGCCTGAAGATAAATGATATGTAACTTTGCAGTTTCCTTGAATAAATCTGAATGAAACAGGAGAGTGTGTGTTTGCACACGTGTGTTATCTCATAATCCCCAAACAAGCGGAGAAGTCAAAGCCCTCTCCATCATGCTCGGTCAGGCTGGGAGGAAATGACTGCTCTTGATCAGATGAGGTCTTATCTGGACATGGTGGAACACAGAATCTGTGCTGTGTGTGTGTGTGGGTTTCGGCGAGCACCTTCACCCACTTCCAGAATGTGTTCTCATTATCAGTAGGAATCGGAGCAGAGGCGGCGTGGCCGGATGCTGAGTGTGCAGGCCTGCAGGAAGCCATTACACTGAACCGACTGCAATGATCTCAGAGCTGGATGAGGTCCAGGAGCGGCTGGGGACTCAACACATTAAGAGTGCCAAAATCAGAGAACTTAATGACAGGCTGAAACTAAGAAACTCCACCTTTAATTTGAAGAATTTGTAAAGACTTCAACCTGAGATCAACTGATCAAAGTGTAGGCAAAGATTTGCCTTGCCATGTACAAATCTTTCCCCTCTAGTGTCTGGGTACTTAAAGGAAAAACAATCATACCCAATGTTCCCTTCATCCCAAATGTGGATATGTTTGGTTCTTGGCAGTAGAGCCATGAGACTTGTGTTTCTTACAGCATCCATTTAATCAATTATGTCATTTAACACATTATGGCATACTATATGCTATAAAAATTAAGAAAACTTCACTGTGTCTCAGAACCCTCTAACGGTATAGGAGCAGTCATTTTAGGAAAGAGATGTGCAGTTTTTAGTCATTTCTGCTCCTTCGGCCTATCTTCCAAGACTAAAGGTTAAGCAGATGACCTTAAAGTTGTAAATACTTTGTGTGCTGGTTTAAGAAAACTGTATTTAAAAATCAGACTTATAGAGTGTAATGGCATCATGTATGTGAATATTTCTCATTATATGCTACATTAGCTGTGAAATATCAGACACCAAACATGTCTACTATATTTGAGTCCGATAAAAAATTGTGTGCACATTTGGTTTTCTTTAAATATGAATTTGTCTTCTTCAGATCGTGGGTCCATCTGATGGTTCGGATTACATCGTTGACTACTATGGAGCGAGGCTCGTACGGCTCTCCATAACAAACGAAACATACAGGCGAACACAGATTTCTCTCTGAGGAGGTGAGGAGGTCCTAAAGCCAAGAAACATTTGTTCTCTATTTGTCCAGGGCTTAAGTGATAAAATCCATTACATGAAACAGGGTCATAGAGCCAGGATTTTGGAGGCTCGTGGGAAAGCGATGGGCTTGTGAGGAAGGTTCTTTAGGAGAGAGACTGCTAGATGAAATTTTTTAAGGTTGCAGCAGGAAAGTGACCTCCTGGGGACTGAAAGCAAACAGGTAGAGCAAGGACACGCTCACCTGTGCTGCTTCCCGGTGTCCTGCATCGTCCCCTATAAGGAGCCTCACTCAGGGGCTGAGTGATTAAATATCAGGCTCTGGGAAAGCATGACAGCGCTGTGACATTGCACGTATTACCATAATCTACAGAGCTATGCATACGTCACTTATAGTTTTAACAGTGATGATGCAGAAGCATCATGGATTTTGGTCCCATTCTTAAATATGAAAAAAATTCCTTTTGCTGGCTATTTGTAAACATAACCTCTTCTGTTGTGAGTAAATAAAAAAACTAATCAATGATGTGGTGATGTGATGTGGCCTGATGTGATTTTACCACCATGAAATTGATTATTTTCCTATAATCGCACACCCTGACGTGATTCCTTCCTATTACACCACAGCAGTTTACCAACCGTATACTTTATAGCAGCTGTAAACCGTCACCAGCTTCTCCCTCACCAACCTCTCTTTCTTTTCTCTATCTTGAAGCTAATAAGAAACAAATGCAGCTCGTCATGTTACTGAGAAACCAGAAAGCACAAACTCCTCCTGTGTGAAAGATTTCCAGGGTTCTAAAACTTAGTTACAGCTTTCCTGTTACAAATGCTGACACTGGAAACTTCTTCCAAACATTACATACATTTCTCCTTACAGAAAACTCGAGCATATCAACAGTTGCACACTTTTAGATTTGTTCATGTGGTGCGTCCACTATGCAAGGCCCTGTGTAAGTTGTTACTATGGAAATGATAGTCTATTAGATCAAGTGCATTAATATAAACCCGTGGTTTGAATCACAGCCAGCACTACTGTCGGAGCTGTGCTTCTAGAAAATCAATCACTGCCTTCTAACCAAACAGAACCAAAACAATCTTTCTCTGTTCAAACTTTTTTGTTCTTTCTCTCTCCAGCTCTCCCTGGTTAGTGTTAGCAGCATCATTACTAATGGCAGGGACATGTGGAACCATCACATCTGGTGGCCATTAGGAGCTCTATAGTGTCTATAGCTGGTTTGAGTGGTCCCTCCTCTTTCTCTGCACTTCTCTTTGTCTCTTTCTGCTTCTGTCTCTATCTTTAATGTCTATAATTCCCGGTAGTCTTTACGGCTCTCTAATCCGTACCCTTAAACGCATTGGAGCCACAGTTTAGATTTAAGAAGAGCAGAGGGCCTGCGCCTGAATTCTTGAGAACAAAGAGATCCTACAGATCTCTCAAACTTACAATAGATTCAGGTTTCAATTTTAATTCCTGCCTGTCAGAACTAGTTTTTCAATGTTTACCCAGAGGATGAAAGTGAGTCAGGAGCTCCATGTGAAGATGTTTTTTTCTCACAAAAGGGAAAAAATGAAAAATACGATACATTTTTAGCATGGGAGTCATCCCTATCCATGTGTGTGTCTTCCAACTTGTGGGAAAAAACACATTTATCTTCAGAGTGTGTGTTACTCTGGACCCGCGTCCAAACATAACTAAGTTTTTCCTTTCTCTGCGTGTAGGTGGACGGAGAGGACAGGACGAAAACCTGACATCCAGGATTGTGTCATATAAATCTCAGCCTTTCCTCTTTTCAACTGTGAAGACACATTGACATGCCAGACACCTCCCTGAGTGAATGAGTGAGTGAGTGAGACAGAGAGTGAGTGAGTGAGACACAGAGAGTGAGTGAGTGAGACACAGAGAGTGAGTGAGACAGAGAGTGAGTGAGTGAGACAGAGAGTGAGTGAATGAGACACCGAGTGAGTGAGTGAGTGAGTGTGAGTGAGAGAGACACCGAGTGAGTGAGACACCGAGTGAGTGAGACACCGAGTGAGTGAGACACCGAGTGACAGAGACACCGAGTGAGAGAGACACCGAGTGAGAGAGACACCGAGTGAGTGAGACACCGAGTGAGTGAGTGAGAGAGACACCGAGTGAGTGAGTGAGAGAGACACTGAGTGAGTGAGTGAGAGAGACACCGAGTGAGTGAGTGAGAGAGACACAGAGTGAGTGAGAGAGACACTGAGTGAGACACAGAGTGAGTGAGTGAGTGAGACACCGAGTGAGTGAGTGAGACACCGAGTGAGTGAGTGAGACACCGAGTGAGTGAGTGAGACACCGAGTGAGTGAGTGAGAGAGACACAGAGTGAGTGAGACACTGAGTGAGACACAGAGTGAGTGAGTGAGACACAGAGTGAGTGAGTGAGACACAGAAAGTGAGACACAGAGTGATTGAGTGAGACACAGTGTGCGTGAGAGACAGATAGTGAGAGAGAGTGTGTGTGTGTGTGTGTGTGGTGTGTGAATGAGAGAGACAGAGAGTGAGTGAGACACAGAGAGAGAGAGTGTGTGTGTGTGTGTGTGTGTGTGTGAGTGAGTGAGTGAGTGAGAGAGTGGGTGAGACAGAGACAGAGTGATTGAGGGAGAGAGTGTGTGTGTGTGAGTGAGACAAAAGAGTGTGAGACAGAGTGAGGGAGACACAGACAGAGAGAGAGAGAGTATATGTGTGTGTGAGTGAGACAGTGTGTGTGTGTGAGAGAGAGAGTGGGTGAGACACAGAGACAGAGTGATTGAGAGAGAAAGTGTGTGTGTGTCAGTGAGTGAGACAGAGAGTGATTGAGAGAGAGAGAGTATGTGTGTGTGAGACAGAGAGAGACAGAGAGAGTGTGTGTGTGTGTTTGGACTGCTGAGGATTGTAAATAGAGACTACAATATGTTAAGCTTGTGTTCTCCAAAGTGGATAAGCCCACCTTCATTCCTTCGTCTCCTCTCGCCCTCACTATCCATCCTTCTTTCATCTGACTCTGAGCAGCAGAATGCAGTTCACCCTATATAATAGCTGTGCAATGGAAATCTGTCTCCCCCAGATTTATTTCATTCTCCACCTCAGACTCCAGTGATGTCACACACACAGGACACAATGAGACGGTCATCTACAAACTCTGTTGTTACGTAACCAGCAATGCAAAATGTCTCGGTAAAGTTTGGTATGATTCCATGTAACCCTCCTGGGAAACTGGAAGTTATGCTGAACAGTGCATATACTATTTATGGACAGTGTATTGAAGTAGATTTTCGGTCACGTCTGTTATTCGCAAGAGGAAAACGATTTTTCTTTCTGAACTGTTTCTTTAAGACCTTCTGTATTGTCTTTGTTATTTAAATGATGTAAATAAAGTTTTACCTATCTGTCCTGGTTGCAGTTGTGCATTACTAATATAGTACAATAGCAGGTACAAAAGATGTTATCACATGCTGAGGCTTCTTGTGTGAAAAGTGTGCGCATTTTCCCCCTCTCTGATCTTCAGACAAATCCGTGTCAGTGCAATGTCAAGTCCTCCTTCAATTTCACTAGAGTGCGTCTGCTGGTCTGCGTCCACTGGCTCACTCTCGCCGTCATTAATACAACCTCCAATGGAGTCAGCCACTTCATCACACTCAAGTGATTGCTGCATTGGCCTGTCAGACTGCACCCACTGTGTGTGTGTGTGTGTGTGTGTGTGTGTGTGTGTGTGTGTGTGTGTGTGTGTGTGTGTGTGCATCTTTTACAAACTGCAGTGTCCTTGCCACAGCATGCACAGCTCAGCTCAGGGATGTGGAAATAGATTTAGTCCATTCCCCTGCGTCTATGATAAGTTGCCAAAGCTGGCATGGGACACTTGTGCTGCACAATGTCCCATGAGGTAATCTCTCCATCTTTCTCCATCTTATTCTACATTGTGTGTTTTCGTCTTATTAAAATCCCTTTCTGCTTTATTGCGAAATCATCTTTTATCTCAAACACCTCCTGAAGGTGGTTGTCCGGTTTACCCTCCCTGACCCTGATTGCCCTGTGTCTGTGTGATTATACACAGCCTCTGTTCTCCTTCCCCCTCGTCTTCGCACTTCCTACACCAGAGCAGAGCTTATCAATACAGCAGCAGGATAAGAGGCAGGAGATTTATGGTGCTCTTCCCCATGAGAGAGAAAGACGCAGTGCCGAGCTCACTCCCTCCGCATGAGAAGCCCATTCCTCATCCAGCTGTGCTTTATGGGTGCACTCACTCACTCCTCTCTCTCTCTCTCTCAGTCTCTCTGATAGTGGTAAGTTATAGAAGGAGTCCAAGGCTGGACACAGCGTTTCTACTCTGTGGGGTTTGAACCCTTCTGTGCGTCCCCAAATGGGGATGGAGTTCTTCCTGCTCTTCCAACCCCACGGATCCGTCACACCCTATAGTGTGCACTACAGCAGGTCATTGTGCACTTGAGCTGAGTCAAGGTGAAGGAAGTGGATGAGAAGTGAAACAAAACCAAATACAAACTCCAACAGGGGCGACTGAGGTTCATCTCCCGTTGCCTCACGTCTTCTGTAACAAGTTACTCTCAGACACACTGCTGGCATGCGCTTACATTCTGTACTGGTGTAAAAAAAAAAAAAAACAACAACTTTATAGTAACTTTAAATTGTTTATTAAAAAACAGAAGATATAGTATTGTGTCTCAGTATTTGCTTGCTACCAGTATCACTGCCTGTAGTTGTGTACCATTTTGACACACAGTTTAGTGCAGTGGAATGTGATTTTGGATGTAGCCAAACAAAACTAGCTTAGCTATCATTTTCACCCCGTTCTCAATATGTTTAAGAGTTTTATCAGGCCAGACAATGTGTGTGTCCTCTTAAGAGTTGTTTGATTGTTTTGCTGACTTTGGCTTTTATTCTTCTACACTGATTTTCTAGGCTGAACAGCCAATTAGAGGCCATTCTAACATGCCTCTGCATGCAATTCACAGTTGCCAACATAGCCATGTTGTTGCTAGATTTGGTGTCTTTCTAGATTCCTTTCTGTATATTTGGTGTCTTTGTAGATTCCTTTCTGTATATTTGGTGTCTTTGTAGATTCCTTTCTGTATATTTGGTGTCTTTGTAGACTCCTTTCATGACTTTATTTAATATAAGAGCCTAGTAACAAATTTACTGACTTTTTAAGAAGACGTTAGAAACTGTCCTGCACTTGATAGAGCCTTTCAGCTGACACAGCTGTTGATAAAGCAGGTTCAGTCGACTCACTTGTGTGTAAAACCTGCGGGAGCAGATGTTCAACAACAACCAGATCACCATTGTTCCCAACGACCAATCACTGATCACCAGTGTTCCCAACAGCCAATCACTGATCATCATTGTTCCCAACAGCCAATCACTGATCACCATTGTTCCCAACAGCCAATCACTGATCACCGTTGTATGCAACTGCCAATCACTGATCACCATTGTTCCCAACAGCCAATCACTGATCATCATCCCAACAGCCAATCACTGATCAGCATTGTTCCCAACAGCCAATCACTGATCACCAGTGTTCCCAACAACCAATCACTGTCCAATCACCCATCAACCAATTACTGATCACCATTTTTCCCATCCACCAATCACTGATCCCCATTGTTTGTGTGCACATCTTGGTTCATATTAAACTCTCTTTAACATGCAAAGGATCATCATGAATTGATAAATATGCTAATTTTAGTCTGGGGTGAATTCTAGTGACTTTTTTTGAAAGTCACTAGAATTAGCTACTTTCCCCTGAACAGAGTTGGCAACACTGATGTGGGACATGCCACAAAAATTAGAGGTGTAGTTGACCATAAATACTTGATGACATTCAACTAGCTGTGTCAGGACACTTTTCATTAATGTCCGGTATGATTGTTCTGCTGGCCTCAAACTAAAGGAATAGAAAGAGGAAAAGAGGGAGGGGGGGAATACATTTTGTCATTTTGGTCTTATCACCCTCCTGTTTGTTTTCAGACATGAATGCAGAGGTTCACAACTACCCCAATAAAGAAACCCATGGAGAAACCAACAGAGCCATGATGAAGGATTAATAACAGGAAATTGTACTGATATCATGGGGCCTGTGTCTGTCTATATCAGACGTGGTGTGTGAGCTCACCCAGTCCAGCTGTGTGTCTGTGCTGATAGCTGGGTATGGAGCGAGAAAGTAGAACTCTTCTCCACTTCCTTCTCCTCCTCTTCCTCAGTTTGCAGGCTATTTCCTGGCTCTGGCACAGCTCTACCACCCGCTGGGGAGCGTTATGTATTGTGTAGGAGCTCTTCTGCTTGATCCACTGCCAAGCTGTAGCAATACCATTCTTCTGAGCCTCACGCAGGAATTAGAAGAACATATTTCTCTTTATCATGGGGATTATTATTGAGATGTCTGTAGATATATAAGACACATAAGAGTGCCAAACCACTCTTTGTCTGAGGGCTTTGTAGTGTGGAGTGATACACAGGTCACACTCCTTCACAGAGCAGGCTATCAATCTCAGTGTTTACTGAGTGTGTGTGACCTTCAGTCTGAGAGATGGCTGTGTAAGCTTATCTGCCTGGCTGTGGTCTACGTGTTGTGTGTGTGTGTGTGTGTGTGGGGTCCCTCACATGCGGCGCTTCTCCCCGTGCAACCTATGACTCAGCAGAAATGGAGCCAATCGTCACCTACAGATCTCCCAGTCGCTGCAGAGCCTAGCGGAAGGGCTGAGGGGGACACACCCGAAAGGGTAAAGTGGAGCACAGAGAAATCTTTGTTCTCCAGCTGTCTCTGACTTTACATCCATTTTTTGCATGCTTCTCTTTCTCTCCAGTCGCTTCACTCTTTTCCCTCTCCCTCCATCTTAGGCACATCCTGTTTTTTTGGCAAGTTGTCGGCGAGGAGAAAACCAGCACGATGCGGGGCCAAGATCTCACTGTAGCCATGCATGGGTTACACGCCATGTGTGTTTAATCAAAATTCAATTACGGCACTGTAGCACGCTCCGAAGCCCTTCGGCCCAGGTTATGAAGTATGATGAAACAGGCCCAGGTTCTTAATTGGTTCAGTATGGAGCCAATATCTCCCCACCATGTTATGATAAATCACTTCCTGCGTTGGAGGTGTGTGTGTGCTGTTCCCTTTATGCTCTCTCTCTCTCTCTCTCTCTCTCACATCAGAGTGGCCTTTCCAGAGGGTCCAAGTTCAAGGCTGTGGTGCGTTAAAGGTATAGTCAGTGATTTCAGTGTAAGCAAAGTGAAATGAGCTGTTTTGAATCTCAAAATCCAAACACAGCCTTTCTCAACAATGTTCCTTCCAAAGCCACGCCTCCAAGACACATGCACCACAGTCTTAATGCTAGCATAGAAGTAGGAGATTATCAAATAGAGACGCCCACTTGTCCTGACTGGTTTGATATAATATAGTTGATAGCTGCTAGAATGTGAATGGAACTTCACCAAATATTAAAAAAGAAAGAAAAAAAGTTGAAATTCAAAAATGACCTACTCGCACCTAAGGAGTGAATGCTGATGTTTGTTATAACCCAAAAGACCACGTGTAATTTATACAATCTCTCTCACACACACACACACAAGCAGTCCTGCTTTGTTACTCTTGACTCTCTATTCCAAATCACTTTCTCCAAAGCTGCTATTCAGCAAAATCTGCTTTACACGGATTAATATTTTACAGCCGTGGGCTGACTACTCCTCCGGTCATCCCTAAAACCTTTGAAATGACTAAAGCTGTAGTTTTTTACTGACAGAAGCGGCACCCCCACACCCTGATCTTGGCAGAGGAAAACACACACACACACACACACAGACAGACAGATACACACATCTCTTCTGCTCGCTCTTGTGTGAGTTACAGAAGCCCATGAAATTGCAGTTGTATCATTCAGAACTAAGGGTCAAGTGGTATTAACAATAAAGTGACAAACTTCACAAAATGGTGACTGAGAATGAAATACATAGAAATGCGCATAGAGTCCACACCCCCTCCCCTCTTTTCTTTTTAATCCTTTCTTTTCATTTTCACCTTTTCACTCTGGATGCTGGCATGGTACCTGATAAGCCTCGGCCAGTATTCACCCATGGGCCCTGGTGCACCTGGCTCAGCTGGCACTCCATTCCTCTGATGACGCCTGGCATGCGGTGTGCAGCGTGCACACTCCCTCCACAATGACAAATTATGCATGTGTGTGTGAGGGCTGTCGAGCTGATATTTGATATTCGTGTGTTTATGCCAGTGTCTCCCAATCACATTTACCAATCTACTTAAAACATAAAACAGGGCAGGCTGCCTGAAATGAGCAGCACCTGCTCCACGACACCCACACATCTACAGCGCAAAGCATAACCTCTCAACACAGAGTGGTCCACATTACCACACCACTGAATCCCTCTCCCAGCCAAATCATCTCCATAGTACATTAACCGTCTAATCCGCTCTTTTAATGTTGCGTGTTTGAAGCTTGGCATCAGCAAGATCAAGTCCCAGGATAAAGAAAAGCATCAAGAGAGAAAAACAAAACAACAAACACTCACATGGAAAGATGTGACTGGTTAGATATAATGAACAAATTGGCAGATTTTTACTCCTGGATCATCCTTTAATCATCAAACCACCCACACAAGAAGATTTTCCTCATATCATATAAAACACCTAACATTCAGATTATCATTATGATTTCAGGTTATAAATACATAATTAGATGATGCCACCATTTAGTAAGCTCTTTCCCTCCAGACAACTGTCACCACAGGCATAACAACCTGGATACACTACTGACTGTACTGAATTAGACTACATTAGTATCTCAAACATAAAATATCGTACATTTAAAAAAGGAAAAAAAAAGAAAACATTGTTAATGTACAACTGAACTGCCAAATCTAGCTTCTGCCTTCACTATGACCACTTCAGAGTGTGCTCTGTGTTTCTGTTGGAGAGCCCTCCCTTATTCCACCTATAGGGGGTGGTGTTTCTGTAGTCTGTGAGTAGACTCTTGGCCTCTCTCCCGCTTTGTTCCAGCCACCTCACCACATGTCACAGAGGAAAGATTTATAGAGCGCTACGCAGGAGGAGGACAAGTTAAATAATATGGCACACCTCGTATAACAACACCCTACACCCTAACGATTAAGGACGCACAATAAGAGAATCCTCTTTACTGCAAAATAAAAAGTGTGAGAGAATAAAAGGTGTAATAACAGCACACACAGACGCACCTTTCAAAAAAAACAAAAAAACATGCAATAAATGCATACACATATCCCTAACGCTGGAGATTTAGAATTAGTGTGCACTGACTTGACCTCAGCAGAGGTTATTAACAGAGCAACCAAAGCAAGGGAAGACAGGAGAGTCTGCAAAAAGTCTTTTGTCAGACCACTGTACATCTGTGGAGTGTGAACATCAACTTGTAGTCAGAGGAGCTCAGTCCCAAATGCCCGTCACCCGCTGTGGGGGCTGTGTACCTCAGCCTCAGGCACTGCCCACACTGTCATAGGGGAATGTTTAGAGCCAAAACCACAGGGAGAGTTAATAGAGCCTGACCAGAGGAACACACAACCTCCCACATCAACACAAACACACACACCTGGCAGGTGTCCTCCATTTCTGCTGGAGGCACACAGGACACTGCTGATGCAAAAACCTTCAGGGTTTCTCTGCCTTTCTGTGCTGTAGTGTCTCTGTGAAAAGGTGACGCCATGTGAGGCATGAGAAATATACATGAATTAGATGGACAGTCACATAAAAAGTAAATCAGTGCAATGGAGGGATGGATGGATGGACCAATTATTAGGGATAAATTTCACATTTCAAATTGTATATCTGGATTTCTGTAAAGCTCAATTGTGACCATATGCATTGTTAAAATTAGATAGACAGACAGACAGACAGACAGACAGACAGACAGACAGACAGACAGACAGACAGATAGATAGATAGATAGATAGATAGATAGATAGATAGATAGATAGATAGATAGATAGATAGATAGATAGATAGATAGATAGATTGGTAGATAGACATACAGATTGGTAGACAGATAGATAGATGGACAGATAAATAGATAGACAGACATATAGACAGATAGAAAGACAGATAGACAGACAGCTAGATAGATAGATAGATAGATAGATAGATAGATAGATAGATAGATAGATAGATAGATAGATAGATAGATAGATAGATAGATAGACAGCTAGACAGACAGCTAGATAGATAGACAGACAGACAGACAGATGGATAGAGAGATAGATAGACAGCTAGACAGACAGCTAGATAGATAGACAGACAGACAGACAGATGGATAGAGATAAGATAGACAGATGAATAGACAGACAGATACACAGATAGATAGATAGATAGATAGATAGATAGATAGATAGATAGATAGATAGATAGATAGATAGATAGATAGATAGATAGATAGATAGATATATGGACAGATAAATAGATAGACAGACTTATAGACAGACAGACAGACAGACAGATAGACAGAGAGAAAAATGTTTTAGCAAGTTGTTGGGCCCCCACAAGCTACCAGAACAGTTTCATTTCACCTTGGCATTGATTTGACAAGTCTCTGGAACTGTACTGGAGTGATAAACACTATTCTTTCGAAATATACTCTCTGTGTTTTGATGATGATGGTTAGACAGAACGCTGTGGAACACGTTACTCCAAAAACTCCCAAACATTCGACTGGGTTGAGATCTGGTGAGTGTGAAGGTCATATGGGCATATGATTTACATCATTTTCATACTCATATAACCATTCTGTGAGTCTTCATGCCCTGTGGATGCGGGTGGGGTCATCCTGGAAGAGTCCACTCCTATCAGGATAAAACTGTTTCTTCATTGGGTAAAGCTGATTAGTCAGAAGATATTTGCAGTAAGGTTGCCGTGTGTTTGCGTGTGGCCCACCGCACTGATCTCTCCACAGTGGAACTGCAGCCAAACAGAACAGAGTCAGCAGCCAGCTCGGTCAGTCTCTTAAAGCCGTGCCTAAACACACACACACACCGCTGTGGCAAGCCTGCAAGTCGACCGTCTATTAATCATCAACACCACACACAAACATATAAAGTCACCTCCAGTGGGAAATGATGTGAAATGAATTAATTTACATGGTGTGTGATCAAAATAAAACAAACAATTGCATCTGAAGGCATTAATACTGGATAATGAGAATAATTTAAAAGATATATATTTTTTCTGTGAATACAAATGGTATAGCTTGATGCTCAGAAATGCAGTTCATTGATATATGCTGTGCTTTGTAACAACAAAAAGAAAACCACAACTTATTTGTTTTGAATGTTTTGAAGGCCCAATACAGCTACTGCGAAGCAAAAAGCCACTTGATATGCAAGAACTCTGAACTGTAACACTTCTACCCTGGAGCCCCACAGGTTTAACTAAGGACATGGAAAAAGGCCATTTTAGTGCTTACAGATGGAGCCCACCACATGCCAGGAGTGAATATGAAATAAAACAATAATCGGTCATCAATCCCAGCCAAGCATCTTTCACTCACGAGTGCTTCAAACTGAAAAACCTTCCACTGAGGTCACAGGAACATCTAACCGCATAATATGCCACATACCCAGCCTGCTGAGAGCTGAGTGAGATCATGCTTTATCCCTCAGCTTCAAGCTCCATGTTCTCAAACACACACACACACACACACACACACACACACACACATGCCAGAGCTTACATTCCCTCCTCTCCTCTGTGCCACATCATTAAGCACTGGGAAATGCCATTGATTGTTGCTCGGCTCGAAGATCACTGCTGGCAATTAGTGAACATCAAGCTGAGCTTGTGCCCTTGGTGACTCGTGGCCATTCAGGGTTGGATAGGGCGTCGCCAGTGGCTATCTCTTTGTCTGACCAGTCCTTTGATTAATGCTAATTTCTCAGTTGATCACAGGGCTATAAGCCCACTCACTAATTACCCACTTGTTATGTGGCCAGGCGTGGTCTTCACTCTCCATCTTTTTGTGATCTCTGCATTTGCTGTGTCCGTAGAGAGATGTGGTCTTCCTCCTGTCCAGTCATTTATTACCTTATTGGGCTGGACCTGAGAGCAAGGCTGCTGTAACGAGTATTACACACATAATCCATGAAAGCATAGACGCATTCATCCAATGAGCAGTTATCAACATGGATAAGAGTCAAAGCAAAGAAGTAGTCTCATGTGAGCATTAGATAACATTTCTTTAATGTCAAGCACTTTGATTTGAAATTGATATGAAACATAAGCTGCTATATTTTTTAACATGGTGTTCCTTGCATGTCTTACATTTATTCACTTAGCAGACGCCGTTATTCAAAGCGATAAAAGTCTTCCATCCAAAGTCTTCCATGACTCCTGATTTCTCTACTGCTTTGTTCCAGCCATCACTCAATGTCCTACAGATTAAACATTTATGCAAACAGTACCATGTGGGAGGAGGATGAGTAAGGAATAAAAAAATGCTGTTATATGAAAATAATCAATGACAGGGTGATGTGATGCAGCCTTACGTGAAGCACAGTGACTGTTTCTGTCACGATATGAGACTATAACCAGGAAGTAAACGCAGGAGCAGTGTCTTTATTAACAAATAAGCAAACAAAACACAGGGAGCACTGTCTCTACTGAACAAGATTAACTGGAATAAACATGAGACTAAAGTCTAGGCATTGCACGAGAACAGGACATGGAAATAAGACTGCTTCGCGAATGTAACGTAACCACCTACGAATACTCATTAAACATTAAACATTAATACTGCACGAAGTGTGCAGCCACACGAGGGGTTTAAATGACAAACACAGTCAAACTAAAGCATAGACACCTTGGGAAAATAAAGACACACCCTCGAACATAAGCCAATACCTGAACAGGAAGAGAACAAACCAAAACAAAAGGCGCGTGTCCATTTCACACAGTTCAGTCACGTGCACGCACGCACTCAGAAGCCGCGCCGCAGTGCCATCTGCTGGCAAGGGCATAACAGTTACCACCCTGAAGTCGATCTTTTTTTTTTTCTATAACAGCATGTCCTAGAGTAGTTTTCTTTTCATTTTTTCTTTTTTTATATAAAGCACTGGCATTGGAGAATAATTTCAAAAATGTTCAATAAATGTCTTCTTACAGAAAATGTGCCTCTCATCTGTCATATATTACTCAAATAACCCTCGATGAACTAACCAAGCATAGACTCGTTAATTCAAATAAGTCGTAAGATTTGTCTTTCTTTAAAAGCTCCAGTGCTATTTGGCTTTATTTTAGGTAGATCAAGAGGAGATGGTGATTGTGATGTGCTATTTTTGAACTTCTTGTTTCTGGAGTTTGCCTGGAGTGAATAAACTGCTGGGTTGATTTTTTTTCCTGCTTTGTTCCAAATTCTCAAACTGGAAAGATTTACAGATTGCTATATAGGAGGAAGACAAGTTAAATAATACAACACACCTCATATAACACTCTCCTACACCCTAACAGTTAAGGCTATACAATAGGTGAATCATCTATTCATAGAAAAGGCCGATAGCAAAAATATGTCACTAACACACACACACACACACACACAGCTTACCATACACCTTAGAATCATGCCATGCTGACTGTAATAGTTTCTAATTAATACAGCAACACAATCAGTGGAAGAAGATTTTCATTTGACATACATTAGAGAACATGGTTGCATTTATTGGAGATCACACTGAGGATCTCGTGGCCTGGTGAAAGGATTAGCCAATAGCCTCCAAATTTCTCATTGGGTCAAAGGGCTATAATCCTACTCACTAATTACCCATTATTGTCATTAAGGGGCCAGGCGTGGTCTTCACTCTCTATCTTTTAGGTCTTTGTAACCTCTGCATTCACTGTGGCTGGAGAGAACTGTATGCCTCCTCTTGTCCAGTCATTTATCACCTCAGTGGGCTGCACCTGAGAGCTAGGCTGCTGTAACTAAGCATAGACTCATTCATACAATGAGCACTTAGCAACACAGGTAAAAAAAAATAAATAAATAAAAAATCAAAGCAAGACCTTTAGCATTAGGCTTAGTGAACAAAACAAGAAAGGAACCAAGGAAATGTTATTTAAAGTCTCCCTTTAAAAAAATTAATCTGTGCTATTTGACTTTGATATGATACAGATGGGGACATGGTGATGAGAAGTGAATTAAACCTGTTATTTTTGCGCCTGGCCATGCTGCTGCCCCGATGTCATGCCAGAGAGCACATTTAATTTTCAGCTGAATTGACAAAAGCCAAAGAGAAGCCAAAAAAACGAGAAAGAAATAAACGGCTCACGAGTGCAAAGGATCAAGAGGCAAGGGGCCAAAGCAAAGCAAGACAATAGACTGAGAAACATAGCCAGAGCGAATAGGAGAGTGCAGGAGACACCCGTGATAAGAGCAGGGTGAAAGACAGGCATGAAATGAGGGAAGAGAAACAGCAGAGGAGAAAGCTAAAGGGGCTGCAAGCTGTTTTACCGATCTCTGAATGAATATCGCTTTTTTCCCCCTTTTTTTTGTTGAAAGTCTAGCCTGTAATTTTCAGCCTAATAGCAGTGCCTATGGTGATAATATGGTAATGGACTCGCTATCACCTGGCGAGACTGTTCTGTGCTACTGAGAGGCCAGCTCTGTCCAACTGAGACGCCTTTGATTTCTTAGCCCTAGTAATCCTGGTCATACTAACCGGACCTTGGACAGGAGCTTTTATTTGTGTGACTCAAACAAAAGGAACAGGTGTAATTGCTTTTTTTGCAGCCAGTAATTAACACGTTTGGGCCTCAGCCACCAAAGAAGAAGTTCAATAGTGCCTTAGAGGCCTTGCGTCATGCTGAAACAAAGGGCTATGAAATATAAACATAATAAATCTGCTGACCTGATGTGTGAACTCTAGACTTTGTTGTTATTGTCGATCAGCTTTTCTCAGTTTACAGAAAAAAAACATATTCCCTACTCCCTTCCCCTGAAACAATCCCATATGCACAGTCTAATTTGATTAACTGCACTTTCACGTCTTCGAGGAATTCCATTTGTTTGTGCATATTTCTTTAAAAAAAAAAAAAAACATCCAGCCTAGAAGGTGACATCTGGTTTAAATCGTTGAGGAACAGGCCACAGCGGTTCAGGTTTTGCACTGAGAGTTTGTTGCGTTACCACAATTAGGAGGCTTTCTGACGTTCTCCTGATTACTCTAGGGACTGAAAGCTGAATCTGTGATTATTAAACCTCACATGAAATGTCTGATCGCAGCTTGTCTGGAGTGAACTCATATAGGTTTCACTGGTCCACTGGGTCAGCACTGATCAACACTTTGACCAGCCTCATAATAACATACTTTCATGGAGCAGCTTGAAGAAGTACTATATGCTCTGGATCTGATTTGAAACTCTAGACAAATCTAGCTGGGGAAACAATGATGTGGTGATTTGGATGATCACTTCATATACTACAAAAGGTTACATGTTGAGGAGAAAAGCGCCGAATAACAAAGACACTCTGTGGTCAAATTGGATGATGAGATGGTAGTAAAGTCACATGAGATATCTCTTGAAATATATGAGGAAACAGAATCTAATCTAAAAGCTGCCGACTTTATACTGTATTCTAACTCAGTGTGTGTTTAGCGTTCTGAGCTTCATTTTTTGTGTTTAGTCTAAGCTACCAGCGTCTACATAATCACATGACTTAATTTTCTGGTAGTGAATTTGTCCAACACTATGTGAATGCTGGTTAAACTGTTAGAGTCACATCATTATATCATGGTGCAGATTTTGGGTGAAATTAGGTAGTATGCTAAAACTGATCAAAAACGTATCTTAGGAATGACATGAACCACATTTAGACCAAAAACTGAAATTCACGAGTATTAAATGGACCATTTTTGATGCAGATTCCAAATTCTGTTAACAACCTTAAGTGTGGCTGTTTACATATTGGTGATGTTTGACCCACAATGCCATTTTCAGCACTGAGTAGCTCTGTGATGGTGAACTGCACTATGAATGATTGCCTAAAAATGTAATAATTTTTTTTTTTACAGACTTATTTTAAATTGCATCCTGTCACACAGAGTCACACAGGATCCCCTTGTAGCTGCTGTTTTGATAATAAACACGCACACCATGAAGATTTAGCCTTTGTATTTATTCACCATGTGATTTTCAAGGCAGACGTTAGTTGGACTATAAACAGCAGGTCCACAGTTTTCAAACAAGACCTTTTGACCAATTATCCACTTTGTCATTCAGTTCCTACACCAATCACCAATTACGTCTGGTCATTCAGGACAAAGCAATGTTTGTGTGTGTGTCATCAAGCTATTTGTGCTGAAAAAAAAGAAGAAGTATGGAACATGGGCAAAAATAACATAGACCTAACACAGACCTATGAAAACTCCACCAAATTTAGATCAGAATTGTCTGCTATCTAGAAGAAAATGAATGAAATGAATTTATATCTAATGGTTATAGTACAAATCAGAAATAGAAAATTCACAAAATGTGTGGTATATAAACTGGCTTTATATTTTCCTAAAGAACGAGTGTGATTAACCATTTATTTACTTGTTATAAACTAAATGCAAATGTGTTTATCTTCCAAAGCTTCTCTTCTTCATTTGTACATTTTTCAAAATAGAAAAAAATGATCCATAACCTAACAATATACTGTCTGAACCGGGTTTATCATGATAACTGGATGAATTTAACGTTAAGGGATTACATGAAATTCATATTATGGAAATTTGTTCATGTTTATATATTCAGGAAACTCCTGCTCCATCTCCGAGGTAGATTAGACTAAAGCAGATTGTGTGTGTACTGAAGGAATGGGAATTGATTATATTTCTAAATCTCAGATGAGCTCACATCACTCTTTCATTTCTGATGTGTTATTTCAGTGAAGCATGCTGAAGCTGTGAATGAGGAGGTATTATGTTATGGTGTATCAGTCAGTACCTTGTGTGTGTTTATATCAGGGAGTGTATTTGAGAGGGCGTGTGTGTAGGAGTCTCACCTGGACACACTAGGTAGATGCTGTTTTCACACGGCAGGTTGTAACCCTGTGATGTCTGAGCCCAGAGGGAGAAGGTGGATGTGAGTTTGGGTGGAGGAGTGGAGTGTGTCCCAGGCAGGAAACCTAATGTCCAGTGTTGCCTGTGCATTATTCACGGGGCCTCTTGCGGTTTCATTTCAGGATTGTCTCTTGTGCTGAAACCTAATCCTCCTCCTCCGCTGGTCCCTTGAGGGATTCCAAGCTCACGGTCACACCGCTTCTCAGAGAAAGCATGAATTTGTGTGTGTGTGTGTGTGTGTGTGTGTGTGTATGTGGGATAGAGAGAGAGAGAGAGAGAGAGAGAGAGAGAGAGAGAGAGAAGAAATGGGATCAGTCTGTCAGCAGTTGTGTGCTTAAGCAGAGAGCTGAGTGAGGCTAAAGCAGAGCTACACCTGGTGTCAATCATTTCTCTTCTCACTGTCGATTTACACGTAAAATCTCATTACTTTTACAGCACACAGTATGTAGATTTATAAAATGAAATCCACTTCATGTCTGTGTATTACACATGCACATTTGGATATGCAAAGTATATATACAATATCTCACAAAAGTGAGTACACCCCTCACATTTTTGTAAATGTTTGATTATATCTTTTCATGTAACAACACTGAAGAAATGACACTTTGCTACAATGTAAAGTAGTGAGTGTACAGCTTGTGTAACAGTGTAAATTTCTGTCCCCTCAAAATAACTCACCACACAGCCATTAATGTCTAAACCGCTGGCAACAAAAGTGAGTACACCCCTAAGTGAAAATGTCCAAATTGGGCCCAAAGTGTCAATATTTTTGTAGCCACCATTATTTTCCAGCGCTGCCTTAACCCTCTTGGACATGGAGTTCACCGGATCTTCACAGGTTGCCACTGGAGTCCTCTTCCACTCCTCCATGACGACTTCACGGGGCTGGTGGATGTTAGAGACCTTAGTGCTCCTCCACCTTCCGTTTGAGGATGCCCCACAGATGCTGAATAGGGTTTAGGTCTAGAGACATGCTTGACCAGTCCATCACCTTCACCCTCAGCATCTTTAGCAAGGCAGTGGTCATCTTGGAGGTGTGTTTGGAGTCGTTATCATGCTGGAATACTGTATACTGATCATGCTCTTCTTCAGTATGTCACAGTACATGTTGGCATTCATGGTTCCCTCAATGAACTGTAGCTCCCCAGTGCCGGCAGCACTCATGCAGCTCGAGACCATGAAACCCCCAACCACCATGCTTGACTGTAGACTAGACACACTTGTCTTTGTACTCCTCACCTGGTTGCCGCCACACACACTTGACACCTTCTGAACCAAATAAGTTTATCTTGGTCTCATTAGACCACAGGACATGGTTCCAGTAATCCATGTCCTTAGTCTGCGTGTCTTCAGCAAATTGTTTGTGGGCTTTCTTGTGCATCATCTTTAGAAGAGGCTTCCTTCTGGGACAACAGACATGCAGACCACTTTGATGCAGTGTGCGGCGTATGGTCTGAGCACTGACAGTCTGACCCCCCACCCCTTCAAACTCTGCAGCAATGCTGGCAGCACTCATACGTCTATTTCCCAAAGACAACCTCTGGATATGACGATAAGCACGTGCATTCAACTTCTTTGGTCGACCATGGCGAGGCCTGTTCTGAGTGGAACCTGTCCTGTTACACCGCTGTACGGTCTTGTCCACCGTGCTGCAGCTCAGTGTCAGGGTCTTGGCAATCTTCTTATAGCCTAGGCCATCTTTATGTAATGCAACAATTCTTTTTTTCAGATCCTCAGAGAGTTCTTTCTCATGAGGTTACATATTGAACTTCCAGTGACACCTGACACCTTTAACACACCTGCTCCCCATTCACACCTGAGACCTGGTAACAAAAACAAGTCACATGACACCGGGGAGGGAAAATGGCTAATTGGGCCCAATTTGGATATTTTCACTTAGGGGTGTACTCACTTTTGTTGCCAGCGGTTTAGACATTGATGGCTGTGTTGAGTTATTTTGAGGGGACAGCAAATTTACACTGTTACACAAGCTGTACACTCACTACTTTACATTGTAGCAAAGTGTCATTTCTTCATTGTTGTCACATGAAAAGGTATAATCAAATATTTACAAAAAGGTGAGGGGTGTACTCACTTTTGTGAGATACTGTAAGTAGGTTGAAGTTAACAGCTTTTAGCTTCTTTTATCCTCTGTTTATGTGTATTTTCCACTATATGTAAATGTAAGTAAGATGGAGTAAGCTGATCATTTCCACACATTTTTAAAGTCATATAACTGTTCAACTGTAATATCAAGTGCTTAGTGCTTAATTAATGAATGAACAGTGGCCATTTTTACCCTTTGGAGAGTGTAGTAGATTTATAAATCGTGGCAGTAAGTAGATTCTTGACCGGAAAGTCTTACTTACTTATGATCAGGAATGTGGGGAACAGAGACCATGTGGAATAAATTAAAGTGAAATTACATGGTGAACGAAATGGTGAATACATACAGTATCAAACAGGTTCAAGAAGTAACAGCATCCCATTTATATACAGGGTCACAGGGAGCCTGGAGCCAATCCCAGGTGACTCGGGGCACAAGGCAGGGGACACCCTGGACAGGCTGCCAACCCATTACAGGACACAATCACACACACACACACACACACACACACACACACACACACACACACACACACACACACACACATTCACACACTATGGACAAATTGGAAACGGTAATCAGCCTACAACACGTCTTTGGACTGGAGAAAAGCGGAGTACCGAAGGAAACCCCTGAAGCACAGGGAGAACATACAAACTCTAGGTGCACACAGCTCGAAGGTGAAAATCAAACCCCCAACCCCGGAGCTCACCTTCTTATCACAAGTTCGGGTTAAGGGGGACTTGTGCCTATTTGCATCCTTGGTTATAGGACAGCAGTTGATTAAGATAATAAAATGATATACTAAGTCCAACAGGATATGTACCGTAGAGTTTTACAGTTAAAGTCTGACTCTGCGTATGTTTATTTATTTATTTATTATTTTTTAAAAGGAACACATAATCCAGCTCAATTTTCTGCTAGGACTGAGTATTAATTTGACAGAAAGACACATTTGGCAAGAAAACACAGAAGATTCAAAGAAAGTAAGAAAGAGTGAGAGAGTGAGAGAGAGATAGAGAGAGAGGAAAAAAGAAAGAAAGATGGCAGCATAGTTTAGCGTGTTACCATCTGCCAAACAGCTGGCTTCAGCAAACTAACCACAAAGTGCCTGGATTAGTCCAAACACCTCTTAAAGGCTATGACACACTGCTCTCTTAATGGCTGTCAAATCATCCCCATCTAAGTGCAAGACTGCAACAGTGACACGTTTTTGTCCATGTTTGAAAGTGATGCATGTTGTGATGTCAAATAAACACTGTGTTGAAGACATATTTAAATGTGCGTGATGGAAGGAAAAGTGACACAGTGACACAGAGGATCAGCATTAGCGTCTTTATTTCTCTCTTTTTTTCAGTTGATGTTGTTGCATAGGAAATGCACATCTTGCTTCCAGTAAATCAGTGGATGAGTGTGGCCATAACAGTAATAGGCTGAGCGAGAGAAAGAGAAAAAAAAGAGTGAAAGACCAAACGAACGAAAGAAAGAAAAATAAAGACAGAAAAAAGAAAGAGAACGAAAGAAAGAAAGAGATGGCACTACATAGACAACAAAAAACAGGTACTCAGATTAGTTCAGAGTCGATATGTATCAGGTGACTCAGAGTTAAAAAGCACATGTAGGATCAGCTCACTCTAATCTGTACAGATTCGACAGGCAACATCAAGATACCACAGACGGAAAACTGATTCTACATTAAGCGATACACATAGACTCCAGGACAAAAGAAAAGAGAGAGAAGTCAGTCACAGAGGTTTAACACAGAACCACAATGGAGTCAAATCAGTGATGGAACCCATAACATGACATAACAAACACCGGGTGCTTGAAATGACAGCTTCTCTTCAGCAAGTGTAATAGAGGCACAAGGTTTCGTTTGATTTTTGTAATCATTAACTGAATTTCGATTACTCAGAAAAAGACAGATGACAAGTCTAGGGAGAGTGGAGATGAAAAGAAAGGATGTGTGGAGATGGTCGGAGGACAGCGGTGTAGCATCACACGTCATTCCGCTACTCCGCCTCGATCAGAGACGAGCACGATTGTCTTCATAAGATCCAAACTTACATGCTAATTCTCAATCACACACTCCAAAAGCCCATTTCCTGACTTCACAATACAGTCCCAAACGTGACGTATCACTGTTTACACACACTGGCACTACAGCATTCCAAGCACTAACACAGTGCTGGTCCTGGAATCCAGCGATCTTGTTTAACATCTGGTCTATGCTTCCACCAGTTTAAGAGCTGAACCATTATATAATCAGACCAGGAAACGTACTAGATCATCATTAGAGTAAAAATGAATATTCCTCTGGGTTTGATTCAAATGCTTTAGTGTGTGTACGCATCAGAGAAACCATCACAGACAGCAGGTAACGAAAGAGCTGAGAGATTCAACCTCTACGTGCTGTAGCTCAAACTCAGTTCACTTAGCAGTTAAATGTTCATTCCATTCTCAGATTGCTCATTCTTATTTCGATATTTAACAACGCTCTGTATAATCCGTGTCTTATTTCAGTTCCGGTTGTGAAAATGACTTTCGCCTAACCCCGGTTCCACACCTGCAGCATTCTGGCACATTGAGACACCAGAGCTTTGTTGGTAAAAAAAAAAAAAAAGTTCTGACAGACAATTTGTCCACAAATACTGCTATTATTACTTCTAGTTACTGATACAATTCAGACAACAAAGTAACCATACCAACTAGGCAAAGCAGAAAAGTGTTCCTGCCATTCAAAAAAAGGTTTTCTGGACGCTTCTGCATCCTGCCCTGGTAGGCTGGACTCTTAACTATAGCACTGAACTGCTCTATCTGCTTTCACATCAATAAATAGTCCTGAGAGTCACCAGAGCACACTCCTCTTAGCACTGCACAAACCACACACTCTTCAGTGAGGTTCTTTCTTCCTCTAATAGTGCTGAACACCTCGAATAAGACAGCAGCATTGATCCTCAGACCACTGAGGCTAGCGCGTCAACAACATGGGGGAATCACTTATGTGATTTTGTTCTCTCCACAGCTTCAGGACATGATGCTTCATCACATGAAGACCTCTCTGGATCTTCCCTATGCCCTGCTGATGCTGGTATGGTGTATATGGTTTCCATGGTGGTACTATATGAAATGGGGAACGCTAAAAAGTGAAATCAAACACAACTAAACACAGAGTGAACACAGAGTGCGTAAATGTAATCGATACTACACTAGAGCATATTTTAACGTTAAAAACAAACAAACAAACAACAGAACACTGTTCCGTGGGTGAGACAGCTTCCTGAACAAAATGATTTTAAAAACAAACAAACATTTTTTTTCTTCTAGTCATATTCATTAAAAGCTTCACTAGGTGAGTACAGAGGATCATGCAGGTTATAGTCCATGGATATTGAATATCAGTTATAGTCAAAGGGCTCTGAAACACAGCAAAGGCTATCGGTGTTAGGAGACAAAAAAAAAACCCCAAAACAAATCCAAACAGTTATAAAGTGTATTTGTTATCAATAAGAGCAATATAATACAGATTTTCACAGGCACTACAATTTTAAATGTATCAGTTAAATTGCTGGTTTGTGTTTATTTTATTTTTTCTTTACATTTCAACAGAAGTAAACTAAAATAATAATAAAAAAAAACATGATAAAAAGGTAAAGGTTAAATGAAGGTCGATACCAAACTTTGTTTGGAATAGCGTTCATTTCACGAGTGCATAGTTCTCATGCAGATAAGACTGCTAGGTGGATCAGCAGGGTCGCTCGCGATGGTCATGTTTTCGAGTTATCTTCTGTCTTATCAATCGAGGTAGCACCAAGTTTAGTAAGGAGAAGGACAAAGCGCCTGGATTAGTCGAGAATGCGGATAAGCTACCTGCCTCAGCTCAGCGTGATGCCCGGTTTACAGGGCTGCATCTGTTTTGATTCCTTGTACTGTAGGTCTGTATAAAAATGTTAGAAGGGCCTTCAGTATTGTGATTTTAACCAAAAACAACAACAAAAAAAGGTTTTAACCAGAGCATATCATAAATGGAAATGAGTTGAATGGACATGGTGTGAGAGTTTGTTAATCAGTGCTGATTGTCCAGCAGTAGAAAAGGTTTGCACACACACATGCACTTTCCCATGCCTGAAAACATCCTCCAGGAAACAAAAAGAGGTTGGGATTGCAGGCTATATCAGTCATGTTTTCTAGTTTGATGGTAGAGTTGAATTTGAACTGTGACTGAATGTTACCCTGATATTAATCCAATGCAATGCTCACCTTGCAGACTCTGCCATTTTTACTCAAAACCACCCACAGCATTATTTTCATAAATAATTCAAATAATCACATGGAAACATTTCATCGATCTCCATATTACAGATGATGATGAGGCTTATTATATGAGGACATTTAACCCATTCATGAGTAAATGGGTTTCATGGGTAAAAGTGAACAGTTGAAGTGGGAGGTAATAGTTTTGGCATGGACAATGCTGAGAAGATTTCTCTCAGTGTGCATTTGACGCAAAGCTATGCTTACATTGTCCTCCCCTTCACAAATTCATCTGCAATAACTGGCACATAACAGCGGACTGCGGCTGTGATTAGAAAGTGGCAACATTTACAGTGGAATATTGTTTTGACCCCAAAAGCACAACCTTATGAAGAACACATGTGTTTTCTATCTGATACAGTCTGTGGAATGAGGAACTGATTTGAAATGTGGCATTGATGGAAATGATGTATGTGGGTATGTAGTTGTGGTGTGGTGTGGTGCGGTGGTGATGGTGGGATATAAAAACCCAGCAAATATATGGACACCATTCTGGACAGTGATGATTCATAATCGAGGCTGTTTAGATTACAGGGGATAATTTAGCGACCGTGATTTAAAACACATGTAGCCATTTGGCGATGCGCATAAGCACACAGTGTAATGTGTTAGAACTAGTAACTTGAAGTTGTAGCTGTTGCTCAGGCTTCACACTTCATTATGAAAGATTTGCTCTTTCAGTGGACAAAAAAAATTAAGCTGAACAAAAAGCTGCTAATTTAGACTTTCTGCATACACAGTGTATACTGAAAAATCTGTGTGTAGGGATGCGAGAAAAAGGTCAATTTTGCTTGAGAACTGGTACTAGATATATTACCATAAAATGTCTCATTCCCAATAGTTTCATTCCAAACTCTGTGTGTGTGTGTGTGTGTGTATGTGGTTGAGTGGGTAGGTGCAGCAGACCCAATAAGAAGACCCGCAGCAGTGTGTGGTGACATGGAGAGAATGCTTCTCAGCGTGCTGTGACTCCATGCTCGGTTAGCAGAGGAGAGAGAGAGAGAGAGAGAGAGAGAGAGAGAGAGAGAGAGATGGAGAGATGTTGAAGAGAAAAAGAATCATGTTGCATATCAAGCTGTTTATTTTCCTGCATGGAATGGTGAACACAAAAAGATGCCTAGATGCATTTATAATAGGGGCATCCTTTGGCTGTCTATGTCATTGTCTTCTGCCTAAAACTAATTTTAAAATGCATAAAAACGCTCTCGTTTCTTACCAACATCCTCAGAATTAACTAAATTTAGCTTCATCAACACTGATGCAACAAAGAACCTTCAAAACATACAGCAAGCATACTTGTAACATCCATTTACAATGGGGCTTTCACCTCAATACCTTATACTTTTCAAGTATAGGAAATATTCTATACCATCAAAAGAAGGAAGAAAAAAAAACCCAACCAAACAAAAATGTCTTTAAATACATACAAAAAGGAAAGCGAAAGAAAACAAGAATAAACCAGGAAACAGGAACGTTTTCAACTTAAATCCAGTTCCCCAGAGAACAAACAAACAAACAAACAAACAAGCAAAAAAAAAAAACCCAAAAACCAAGTTTTATTAATGTGGCCTTATTACAAACGATGCAAAAATTCACAACACTAGTTTTTCCTCATTTAATCAATGTTACAAAAGTCCTGCATTATAAAATAGGGCAGCTTTAAAATCAGTGTAATTAATAAAACTATACAATATACAAACAACAGATCTCCCATACTCAGCGGCATCCTAGTCCTAGCTCTCTTCTCGATTTCAATTAGATTTGTTCTTCTTCTCCCAAAAACTCTGTTTGTAACCCCCCTCAAAACAAAACTAACTAACTAAAAAATTACACACACAACACAAGAACAAAAGAGACTGCCCAAGCTATTGCTTTTATATTCTTTTTCTCTTT
Organism: Ameiurus melas; assembly: GCA_012411365.1. Lineage (NCBI taxonomy): Eukaryota > Metazoa > Chordata > Actinopteri > Siluriformes > Ictaluridae > Ameiurus > Ameiurus melas. Next base: position 16,811,387 of record CM022762.1, read on the forward strand.
TTTTGTCTTTCTTTAAAAAGGTTGCAATTTTTTCATTATTTTACACACACAGCCAGATATCCTGCTGATTAGATGCTAGGCTGCTCTAAACTAAACTAAGGTTCTGTGACAAAAAAACCCAAAAACATTTTAAATGTCCGTGCAATCAAATCAATTTTTTCCCTTTGCTCGTTTAAGCCCTGGAAGCTGTTTTATTTATTTATTTATTAAAAAAAAATCCTCATAACTGTCATTCTTTCATATTTAGTGCAGATAAGGAAATAATGCCCAACTCATTACTAAAGGGTAGGCAAGGACAATGAAAAAAAAAACCCAACAACGATAACAATAACAAAAAAAAACCTGACACACTAATAAAAAATAATAGAAAAAAAGAAAGCACACACAATCCACACACACAAGTGTAACCACTAAAAAGCCATATCAAACACTTGGAAATTTTTCTTGATATTTTTTTTTCTTAAATGATATATATGGAATAGACAAGAAAACTGGTTATTATGGAAGATCAACATGTACATAAAATGGGCGTTTTCGCAATTTCTTAAATGCTTAAATGCACGTATGTTAAACATTGTCATATTGGAGAAATTTTTCCTTGTTTTAAGGCTTGCTTGTGACCAAAAGGTAAAAGAAAGAGGAAGCCTAATACGTGAATAGACATTTAGATCAAGCGCAAAGAAAGTAGAATTCCCAAACATGACCGGTGTGGAGTTTGAATGAAAAAGCAAATCTGCCAACCAGCCAGTCAAGTGCAACACTAACTTTGGTTACAAAAAAAAAAGAAAGGATGAAAAGGACATCTAAATGAGTGCAAGCAGGTATTGCATATTAATTAATTAGTTAATTAATTCATTTCCCCTCCTTATTTTACTGTTCTGGGAACAAAAACAGGAAGCCTAAAAAAAGTTGTTTCCACATAGAAATAATTGCAGCAACATCCATAAATATCAATACACTAGCTAAAAAGGGCCTGGGTGACAGAATGATAACAGTTACACTAATGATTCATTTCCTATTGACTATACAACAGTAGTTGTAGTACAAAACTGAGTCTTGTATAGATGTTGTATCACTAGGCCTGGGCTCACACACTGCTCCTCTTAATGTATTATTAGCACATATTCCTATTATCTTCTTCACTCTCTGATTATCTGCATAGTAGCAGCAAGATGGAAAAGATCTGAGAAGTAAAACGCACTGCGACTTGTGAATCAACTCAAGACTAGACCAAGGCACATCGATGAGGAACAACTGAGCAATTTGAGAGGAGAAAGTGAATTGCTCTTGCAAGAAAAAAAAATAGAATGATTGTTTTTAAAAAAAAAAAAAAAAGCGTCAAAGGAGGGAGGGACAATATAGAGAAAGGTGAAGGAGACGCTAAGGAGAACCACAAAGACGTGTTAGCTGGTTGATTGTGAGGACAGCAGTAAAAATACCCTACGTTTAAGGGGCCAAACAAAATACTCGATTTGGCAAGTGCCTGGAGTTGGGATTACAATATTGTGTCTTTATTCACACTACTTTAACTCTAAATAATCTATGTAAAAATTTGTCACTAACACTAGAACATGCAGATTTTTTTTTTGTTTTTTCTTACTTTTCTGAGATTTGATCAATAGTGGATGAATCAGGTGTAAGTGTAATTATTATATACGTACTGTAGGAAACAAAACTCAAAAGTTGAATAAAGAATAATGGTTAAATCGCATGCGAAGCAAATGAATTAAGAAAGGCTTCGCTCTGCGGTTGCATTCGTGTTTTTGTCTGATCTTCTTCAATCATTTGTTTTTTTTCTCTTTGTTATTTTGTATAACACTTTCATAAAGGGTTACAGAAGTTGTTGTTTTTTGTTGTTGTTGTTGTGTCACCCCGGCATCGACTACCAGTCTATGGTCACAGAACAGGCACAAGAGCTTTCAGCTAAAGAAGAACAAGGACCATACTGAATGTAGAAAGGGTTTAAGAGTAAGAGTGCTGGGATTCGTCCATATAGAACATCAAAAAATATATAAACTGACCATAGATTAGTGTTCCTATTCTGAGAGCTCTTCATAACCAACCATGTCTGAAGCTGCTGATATGATCGAATCTTTCTTACGTTACACGCGATGGAGTTGGCCTGATGAGAAATGACGAACAGCTAACTGCTCCTACATTATGTGCTTCATTAAAATAAGTTAATTAGCTGATTTTGGAAACAAACTTGCACAGCAGTCTAATGTCAACGCGTGGATGAAGTTGTCAAAATGTTTAAAATTGATTGTTTAAATTTTCTTAAAGGGATATTTGTTCTACAATACCAACAAATTTACAATGATGAACAAACATAATAATAATAATAAAAAAAAAAAAAAAAAGCACATACAGCTCCCTCTATTTCACACTAGGCTATTTGTTCTATTTTTGTACCCCGATATTTTAGAGTCCCAGAGGTGTGAATGGACTAGGAAGAAAAATATATAGAGAGATATACTTTTCAACATTCACTGCAATGATCTATCTTACAAAAGATATTTAACAATCTGACAGCTTTCCAACAAAATTGCACTTTCCTCAATTCAAAATTCCATTTACTTCCAATTATGGTTGTCTTACATCTTGTTAATGAATGGAAGCTCAGCCTTTCTATCCGCCCGTTCTCTCTAATAGCAGACCTTTACATGGGGTGTATTAGAAACAACTGAAATGACTCAAAAACACAAAAAAATATGAATGCATCTCCAAGATGGGAGACAATTTCTTTAAAATAAAAAAAAATCTCCCGTATTAATTCTTCACTTTACAGCCTTCTGAGCTCATATCAAACACCACCATCTTCTCACTTCCTGCCCCGAGACACAAACCAGGGGAATTTCTTCTCATAATTGCCATTTCCCGGCACATGAAGTCTGCTGGGCCATGGGCATGGCGTTGAAGGTCTCGGCGGTGAAGATATGGATGAACAGTTCTGGCCAGAGCAGACTATTGAGTCAAGAGAGAGGTTTTAGCTGGTGGAATATCTGATCCAAGTAAAACCTCTGTAAGAAGTCCACAAGCAAAAGTTTCTACCCAAAAAAACACGCCAGATCCTGCCAAACACGAGGGAGAGGAGCACGGGGAGCGCCAGTCCGGGATGATCAATTCACGTAGCTAATACGTGAAACTGCAACAAATTCAGGAATTACTGATAGAGATTCAGCTCTCGATGAGACTGGGTACAGTCATGGACTGAAGGAAGCTCTTCGATTGTGTCACATTATGTTTTCCTTATCTGGTTGAACAAAATTAATAATAATAAAAAAAAAATCATGCACGTTTCCAAGTAAATCTGATCTCTCCATTTTCAAGCCCAATCTCCTGGAGAGAGAAGAGCTGGACAGTTACTATATATGAATATAGGAATAGAAACCATACATCTGGAGGAATATATATGGGATATACAGATACTGAGTATGTTTGTTGTAAGCGTGTTGAGTTGAGTTGTTTGGATTTGTTCTGGGTTCTGCTGTAGCCATGCTGGGGGTCTGTGGGCATTGAGGGCGGCGGGCAGATCCTGGCGCGTCACACCGGTGGGCACATTTGAAGGTCACACTCAGGGGAGGCAGGGAGGGGCATGTGAGCTCGGGAGAGGCCGGTCTGAATCTGGAGTCCTTAGCCCAGGTACCACTGTACATAAGAGAGAGAGTAAAGCAGCAGTCAGAACAAATGTAAATAAAACGTACCTGCTGAAAAAGACATCGAAGGTGAAAGAGGAATTCAGTAGTGGTTCATCTAGATTTAACCACACAACAATCAAGGCGCACGCGGAAGTGTTACCTTGCACTCACACTGATATTATCATGTGTCACTCAAGTCGCTTCCTTGTTCCAACCTGTCCAATCTTTTGTTTCCTTTTAGTGACCATTAATAATTGTTAATCTATATTCCAACAGGATAATAATAAAATTAATACAGACCATAATACACTTCTTATGTATTGTGTTATAGTGTAAAGGCTTAAACTGGAATCTGAAATGTTTACTACATAGCCCTGCCTCAGCTCACCTGTCTGTGCTCACCTATTTATTCTCCTGCCCTCTGTATCCAGCTGTTCCACTTCTCTTTTCCTCTCATCTTCTCTTTCTTCTCTACCTTTACTCTCATTTTCTCTTCCTAAATGTCCTTTTCTTAACTCTTTTTCTTGCCTCTGCTCTTCCTTTTACTAATTTCCTTTCCTCTCCTCATTTACACTACTCTTCTCTCTTTGTTTGTATTAATCTCCTTTCCTTTTCTCTGGTCCTCATTTCTTCTTCACTCCTGTCCTCTCTTTTCGTTTCTTGTTCTCTCATCTAATCTCCTTTCCTTTCCTCTGTTTCCTCTTCTCACATCTCCTCCTCCTTTCCTTCCTCTACGTTCCTCT
>CM022762.1:16820767-16848267 GCA_012411365.1 Ameiurus melas
ACTGGAACTGGTTGTAATGGACAGGCAGCTGTAGTGTTCAGCCACAGACGTGTCCTGACTAAAAGCCAAGCCTTCAAGGTGAAAGCTGCTTAATGGAAGAGAGGGGGATGGGAGGATGGGACATATGGGACATCCATCCATCCATGCATGCATCCATCCATCCATCTGTCTGTCTGCATGTTTGCCATTCTATCTATCTATCTATCTATCTATCTATCTATCTATCTATCTATCTATCTATCTATCTATCTATCTATCTATCTATCTATCTATCTATCTATCTATCTATCTATCAGACATTTATAAACAAACAAAAAAAGATGAGTGAATGAATGGAATAGAAAGAAAAAACCCAGACTAAAACAGACAACAAAGCAGGGAGTAAAGCAGGGAGTGAGAGAATGAGAAAGGGAAGGAGGGTGGGAGAGAAAGAGAGAGAGAGTGACAGAGAGGGAATCTTTGCCTGCTCCTGTAACTCGCTGCCAATGGCGGGAGTAATCTCATCAGCTCCGTGGATGTGCTGACTCAGCGAGCCCACTAAAGTGCCTTCAGATGAGTGTCATCTCGGAGGAATTCAGCCTCATGTAATGCAAACCAGGTCGAGAGCGGAGAGTGGCAGTGAAATCGCCCGTCCCCGCGCTGCCCTCCCCACGGGAGCCCGCAGACATTTACAGCATTATTTATTTACGCTTCTGAATGGGACAGGAGCAGGGGACTCATTGATAACATGGTGCTCTATTAGACTATTGAAAACAATGGCTCAAGCCTGAGGGCTCGATCTTATCCACATCTTTCATCATCATTCTTCAGCAGTGTAAGGTGTAGGGCAGTGTTTGATCTGATTACTGCTCTGTATTTCCTGTTTCTGTGTTCAGTGTGTGAGTGGAGATTAACATGCCTCACTGTGCTGATATTAATCTGGCATAATTAATTTGCATGGGAAGAAGTCATGCCCCCTTCTGGTCTCAGAAGAAAGTGCACTTCAACTCTGTGTATGCTGAGCAAGCTAAACTGAGTGTGCAGTGGCTGGCTTTCAACTTAACGATAGAGCGATCTTTCAGCCAAACGACTCACTTAAAACACGAATAAAGAACACTAAAATTACTCCATTATAGAAGCTCTTCATATAAGCTCCTTCCAGTGGTCTCTCTCTCTCTCTCTCTCTCTCTCTCATGCTCTCTTTCCCTATGTACAGTGTATATATGTATATATATTCATTATGTCAATTATGCACACAGGAACAACAAAAAACACTTTAACTATCCAGAGCTGACACACACTCTACAAGTTTATTACAGTCATTATCTCTTCTGCAGTCTAACATTTACAGTAAGTAAATTAAATCAGGATCTCTTCTCCCAGAGTCCGTCCTGTGTGTATGTCTGAGTGTATGTCTGAGTCACGCTGTAGTTCCTATCTCATCTCTACATCACACACACTCCGTTCCTACTGCGCTTTCTGATTAAAAACACTGGCTTTATCAGCACACCATCTTCACCAGGGTTGTGCTGCAATCCCCGCACACACTTTGTGCAGTTAACCTCTGATAGAATCTGTGCCACGGTTTGTGTTTGTGTACGTGTGAGAAAACGAGTCGTTCTATTCGTCTCGATGCAAACAGCATGGCTGCTGGTGGGGTCTTCCAAAACAAAAGGAAAAAAAAGTTTAAAAAGTCAGTTCGGCCATAAAAGCGTCTGTTACTATGACAATGTTTGGAGAGAGAGAGAGAATGTGTGTGGTATGTGTGTACGGAAGCCTTTGTTGGATTACAAGAACACAGGCAATGTAGGAGCTAAAGTGGGGGTCTGCTTTAATTGGGTTGGGATGTGTGTGTGTGTGCTCTCATACTACTCTGACCTCCCATGCCAGTCTCTCTGAAGCCTAATGCCAGTAACCCTGCCACCCTCCCTCTGCCTTGTCTTTCCCCATCTCTCTCTCCCCACATCTCTCTTTCTCTCATCGCCCCCACCCGTCTGTTTCTCTCTCTCCGGGCCTGGTTACGACGGCCTGTCTGTGGGGACTGTTCACAGTCACATTCTCAACACTCTCACATCTGCCCGTCTCTTTTTCTCTTGCCCCCTGCTCTGGATGCCAGGGGTAACTTTTTTCCCCTGTAACACTGGGCACCTTGCTCCAACCAGCACTCAATTTGTGGAGTGCGAGTTAAAAAATACAAAAAATAGTAATTTTAAAAATGCAATTTAAATTTTAATTATGCATATTATTATATATTATATTATATGTGGTATAAATGAGGCTGCTGAACCTAACTGTTCCACGTGGGCTTTTCTTGTGCAGTCAATTTAGTTCCATGATTTGACCCAACTGGAATAATATACTCTAACCAAACCCTGCAGAAGAGTCAAGGTTTCCTCGGTATAGTTGCTTTCCAAGAGCTCATAATCACTTTTAATATTTACACTTCAATGCAATCATCTTGTCAAAGAGGCACTCATTGAGAGAATCCTTTATTGTGGGGGAAAAAAATGGCGCTGCCTCTCAAAGCTGGCTTGAGACCAGCTTTGTGTCTGGTTTGTTGTAAAAGAGTGGGTGGGTGTTAACATAAGGCAGGGGGCCTTGAACTATTTGTAGCCTTTCAGTGTAAAAATAAGTAAGGAAGTAAGTAAGTAAATAAATAAATAAATAACCCCCTTATGATCGTAAACTAGTTTAACGATTGTAACGAGAGTAGATTAAAAACCATTTCGTATCCTTTTGTAACTGAATTCCATAAATCCTGCATCATAGGGTTAATATATTTTTTGAAAGTATTTTTCCAGACCATGATGAAAACAAATCCAAATCATTCTACTTATTTGTGTTTTGAGAAAAAAGGTGGACTCATTGAGCACACCCTGTTTCTTATTTTTGCTCCTATGATGCTGGACACTATATATTTGTTTTGAGGATAAGATTAGGATAAATGAACATGACTTATAGTGGCATTATTTAAAAACTCCAATTCAATTTAGGATTATAACTATAATTTATTATAATTAGGACTATGCCACAATAATAGTATTATATTCTAATAGTATACTATTCTAATAGTATTCTATAGTAGTTCTGAAATCCCAGAAACCACTTTTATTATTTATTGAGATGCTGATTTTAAACAGCCATCAAGAAAAAAAACAAACTTTGACCCAAAGCTAAAAAGAAAGAATGAGAATGTAGAACTTTCTGCTCTGAAAAACAAAAATAAAACCCTCTCTACTTTTCCTTCATTAGAGATATTAGCATTGTAGACTTTTTCAGTGATCCCTCGGAGCACAAGGCAAAACTAAAGACAAAGTGAGGACAGAGGACCAAATGACCCTACATGTGGGTCTGTTTGTATTACGTGAGAAGGGAACATGGGGCTGTAACAACCAAAGACACACACACACACACACACACACACACATAGACAAACACAGAGGAGGCTTTGGTAATGAATAATGTTGGATTAGCTGTGTGAGCTAGCAAGCAGAGATGCACAGAATGAAAGATAGGCTTAGCCTCCTTCCTGCCACCTGAGAGAGACGGAGAGGCAAAGAGAGGGATCGCAGGAGGGGAAATTAATAAATCCAAACAATACATAATAATACCCCTCCCTTCTCCACTGTCCGCTATGACAAACACCTGCCTCCATTCTTATCAGGGAAGTGCGTCTCGCACTCTGTGTCAGAGTCGATAAATCGACACAGGAGCTGAAGCATGCCTGGATTCACCACAACAGGCCACTGTCAATACAGCAGACCAACACACACACACACACACACACACACACACACACACACACACACACATGGTTGTTTGTCTCATAATCTTTGATCTTTGTGAGGAGGAATTACTGACATAATTATATTAATGCAGCTTACTAATGCTATGCTACACCTATATAAACCTAACCTAAATCTCAGTAACCAAAAGGTTCTTACATTTATTTTTTGGAATAAAAGCTGCAACTTTCCTTTTGGGGAACCACACAAATCTTCCCACAAGGTCAAAACTGTCACATATTCCCATCCTTGTGGACACGCTCACACGTTCCCAATGCATTCTAAACCTCATACGTACTGCTATCATGTCTCCAGAAGGATTTTGGCCGTTCAGCGAGTGTGACTGGGACACGCGCCCAGTTAGTGCTCCCTAAGCGATGTGTGTTGGCTGAATATGGAGGGGAGTCTTTTATTAAAAGCAACACCATTTTGAACACAGGTCCATTAATGAAGGTTTCAGCAGTTCCAAAGGGCAGCAGAAGACAAGAGCTGCGTTGTCTCTACATTACAGTACTACATGACAGTGATGAGGAAACACAGTACAACTGCAAGATAATGGATGGGAATAATAATCCCAAATATTTCAATTAACTCTGAAATCACTGTTTTATACGCAAACATTTTCATCAATTCTGATCAATTCAGGAAAATATGATTGCAGATTTTCAACTCTGAATGACGTCGAATGTGTTCGAGCTACAAAGTGGGAAAAAAAAAGATGGATGTCTCCATGTTTGCCTTTAGTTAACAAGATCACTGTGACAATGATGTATGTTTACCTCCTGAAACCTGTATCATCAGTGTTATAGATTGAACGAGCTACTATGTCTGTTCGTTAATGGATCGAATCCTATACTATTATATACGTTAGAACTCATGTAGAGAGGGCATATTCTTTGGGTTTTCCTTGGTGGAGGTCAGAAATTCATGGTCATGAGTTGTAGCTGAATGCATCATCCATACATCCATCCATCCATCTTCTACCACTTACTCCTTCTTCAGGGTCGCGGGGAACCTGGAGCTTATCCCAGGAAGCATCGAGCACAAGGCGGGGTACACCCTGAACAGGGTGCCAGTCCATCGCAGCAGGCACAATCACATACACACTCACACATTCATACACTACGGACAATTTAGACACGCCAATCAGCCTACCATGCATGTCTTTGGACTGGGGGAGGAAACCGGAGTACCCGGAGGAAACCCCCGCAGCACGGGGAGAACATGCAAACTCTGCACACACATGGCCCCGGCGGGAATCGAACCCCGGACCCTGGAGGTGTGAGGTAAAACATATGCCAAACAAATCAGAAGGTATGATCAAAGCATTCGGTTTTGACACATTAGCCTTGTTGGGGATGCAAATAAGCAGAATGTATTGAAGCAATGACTGTGAAAGTAGTTCACATCTCGATCCACTGCTGATCCTGAAGTCTCCTCAACTCAGTATATAGTTCACATTGATTACCGTCGGCATATTATCTGTTTCACACTCACTTTCATTTGTATTTAACAGTCTTTGTGAGGTTTTGACACTTTCCCATGCATTCCTGAGCATAACTCCTCTGCTGATCTTTACCAGTTTTGACTTTTTCAACTTCGTTTGAGAGTTTGATTGCCCTGTATTGATTTATTGACCCCCATCTGCCTCCTTTTTACATTTTTGTCTGCTGATTTGGATCTGAATAACACAACTTATAAAAATGTATAAAAAAATTTATAACCAATGCTTCTGCTTCATGACAAAGTAATCAGTTTTACAAGTCTGCACTGTGATTATTCTTCTATTTGTCAATTTATTCAACATTATCCAACTTGTTTGATCATTTTATTCTGATCGGCCACTTCGGAATGAAAATGACAGTAAACGTGAATTAATGTGAAGCTCATGATTTCATTCTCCAACAGTGATAAACTTTAGCTACACTCAATTGGTTGTGTTTAATTATTATTAATAAAATATGGTATATTGTGTAGCCCAACCACTTTTTTCTAAGGAAACTGTGTTTGTGCCTGTGTATGCGATCACGTTTTTTTTTTTTAAGTAATGTGAATTGAGATACAGTTCATTAAATTAACCATACAGAACAGAGTGTACAGAAAGGAGAGATTCAACTCTAGATAAGCAGCTACAGCTGGACACAATCTGTGAACTCTCACCACACATTTTTACACTCACGCTAGAGTCGGAATGTTGCTTACGTGCAACGTGTGTGTGTGTGTGTGTGTGTGTGTGTGTGTCACCCGGAGGGGGGGGGAAAAAAAAAAAAAAAAAAAAAGGCACAGAGGGCAAAAAAAAAAAAAAAAAAAAAAAAGGGGGGGGGGGGGGGGAAAAAAACAGACAAAAAAAAGACGCGGGGGGGGGGAAGTTATTAAAAAAGGGTTTTTTGGGGCCCCCCCCACAAAAAAGACAGAGGGGAAGGGGGGGGGGGGGGGGAGAGGGAGAGACCCACACACACACACACACACACACACACAGGTGCACACACACATACATACAGAGAGAGAGAGAGAGAGAGAGAGAAGAGAGAGAGAAGTTAGGATAGTGAATGCTGCAGGGCTTTAACCCACACACACACTCACACATACACACACTACAGTAACATAAACCCTTTTACATGTGTTCTTTAAGCCTTTATGACTAAACATAGCACTCAAGGTGTTGATGACTTGACACTCAAACTTACTGCACTTTGAAACTAAATTAATAAATAAAGCATGTTTTCCTTCGTATAGGTTTTATGACAACAGCTAAAAAACACAATTCTGAACATTTTAGAAAATGAATATTGGTTATGTTCCAGGATTTAGTTTCTATACATCTATGCATGGTTTTGTTTTTTTCTAATTTCTGCTTCATGTCTTTTAGCCCTTAACAAAATGGAGCTGTTGTAAGAAACTAAACTATTCCATCTTCTACAGGGATATTTCTAAAGGCCTACATGTGGTGCTCGTTTAATAAATGATACACAATGATACACATTATACAATAAATGATAGCAAGTTGTATAATTTTGCTCGCCTTCACAGTGACGTAGAAGCTACTACTGTTGCACAAAAAAACTCCCGTGGGATCCATAATAATGGAAGACCCATCTGATGTCATATAGCAGAGGGTGAGAGGAGTCACTCTTTACTTTACACTCCCTGCACCTCTCTGTGAGGAACTTACTTGGCGAGGTGGGCGAGGTGCCCCCTCCCTCGGCCGTGGTGGAGGGAGGTTTGGAGTCTGGCACGGGCAGTGGCACAGGTCGCGCCATGGGCGGGGGTGGCGGTGGGGGCAACATGGGCGTGGGCAAGAACGGGTTGTGAACTTTCCCTTGACTGCTGCCATTGGGCTATGAGAATGAAACAGAGAGAAGAAATCAAAAACACATGACAACCAACTCATACCTCTTATGTTATATACCCGTCAACCTAGACACACACACACTCATATCCCTGGCCAGCGGGCATGACACCAAAGTCTTAATCCCATGCACAAACCACAAATCTAACGCACCCCATGTGTGTGAGCGTGTGCCTGAGTGTACGTGTGCGTGTGTGTGTGTGTGTGTGTGTGTGTGCATGCACGTCAGAAGCATCAGCGAGACACTGCTCAGCAATTTTCCACTGCTCCTGGTCATAAAGAATTCTGCTGCTCTGCGCACTTTGGCGTCTATAATCTATTACCAAAGCAGCACGCTGCCTCTCCACACAGTCAGGGCCACGCTAGGTCATTTTCACACGGGGACCAGATTTATCACCGCACACACCCACCATCCACACACCAAGAGGATGTGTCAGAGCAACACCAAGCACGTCACTATACATCAGCTTCAGGTGTCTCAAGGGCTTCAGTGACTTTCCTCTAATTAATGGACAATTCGACATAATTGGCAAATCGGGAGACGTCGCTGACTGGCGAATAGCACGAATAATTGTGTTAATTTTAAAAACAAAAAACGCAAATAAGTGTTTTGTGATTAATTAGTGCATAAATTATTAATTAAAATGTGTAACAAATGGCTTACACATCGGAAGCCATTATCATTGCTAATTAAGTGTGACATGTCAATCACCGTGTGCTTTAGCCTCAAGCCGTTGTTTAAAAAAAAAAAAAGCTCACATAGAGGAGAACCCATCCACCCACCCTCTATATCATCAGTGCTGAATTACAGACTATAGTGATACTGTGTGAACTGAAGCCTTATAGACTTTGCTGTGTGTGTGTGTGTGTGTGTGTGTGTGTGTGTGTGTGTGCGTGTGTGCGCACATGATCATGATCACACACTCACACAGGCAAAAAGTGTAAATGAAGTGTGGGGTGCAGGCATCCGTGCTCGGTATCGATTCAGCGTCTAGACGCAAATATATCAACTATCCATCTGCAGACATGCAGTCAAGAATGTTTCCAGCAAGTCAGCCCTCACTGCGCAATATGAGGCTCAGAGCGCAATATGTTTCATACACACACACACACACTCTTAATTTTACACAGGCACACACATGATTGGCGTTTGTTTAAGATCAAATCATTTTAATGCATGTACAATAGCACGCACTAAGAAAGAGCCTTTTTTTTTTACTGTTTGACATTATTAGTACATTTAAAACCATTCCCTTTAAAAATTCATATAAATATTGGTATAGTCTTTTCTTTGGCTCAGTGAGTTTTTCCATTTCTTTAATCATTTTGATCTTTCGGTTGTCGGTTTTCTTTATACGTTGTAGGATTTCTGGCAAATTTTAAGTTGCTACATTTGCCCGAGGCCAGTTCCATTAACCGTGTGCAACTGAGCAACATGCTTAGTTTTTCTCACAAACACCAATAAATATAACTGTGCTTCACTAGAATACATTCACAGACGGTTCAAATTCAAGGCCTTGGACCAAGAAAAGCAATTATATGTTTTTATATCGCTGAACTCGTCTATAGTGATGGACGATAATGTGTCTGTTTTGCTGAAATGCATTGATACTGACTTTGCATATCTGACACTTATTCAGTACCCTCTAAACAATGTGCATTTGCAGTTTGTAGAAAAACTGAGAACACAAAACACACAGAAATAAAGGAGTGGTATGCATATGGAAGCCCTGAACGCACACAGATGAGAGTTAAGTAGGTTGTATGGATGTAAAATGCTCCTTACGTTCAGGAAGCCCACCTGTCCAGCTTGCTGACCACTGTCAGGACAGACAAGTTGGACAAACTCCTTGAGCGTCTCCTGTGGGTGGTAGCGGATGGCATGGTGAGAGAAGTAGGAGCCGGGCTGCTGGATGATTGGAGACGCGCGGAAATGAAGACTTGACGTCGGCCGGAGGACTCGCTGGAGAGAGAGAGAGAGAGAGAGAGAGAGAGAGAGAGAGAGAGAGAGAGAGAGAGAGAGAGAGAGAGAGAGGAGGGGGAGAACAGATCCACTGGGTGTAAATCTCTGAGGTAAAGGTTGCAGGTGCACACACTATGGAAAGTGAGACCACAGAAGGATCAGGATACATGCACATGGTCACACACACACACACACACACACACACACACACACACACACACACACACACACACACACACACACACAGATATGAGCTGACATACTGAGAAGCCGCTGTTATACACAAACGCAGATCAATATTTGCACACCCCGTTGAGCCAGTGACAACTCACACAGCACACACGAGCACTTCATGCACCTGCTCTTAACGAAGACAAGATGCTCGTCGCAAATACATAATTTATGTTGACAGCACTCCGAATATCAACACAGCTAATTCAACACACATATGAACAGAACCCCTGGAGAATGCTAACTACTGTGTGATTCCTCCAGCCAGTAAACCTCTTCCAGGCATGCCACAACCATCACCACTTCACAAATAACTCACACGCGCATTTTTACATCACGCTTAAATTGTCTGTTGTGTTGTGTGTTATTACCCAGAAAGGTAAAGACATCTTTCTATACAAAGCAACATAAAGGCACACCATACTGCTAGAACAAACTGGCTTCTCTAAACAGAATTAAAACATATTCCTGAATAACTCTAAGCTATGACATGTTTCAATGAAAGTGTTATGATGAGACGTTTCATGTCTGTGTAAAAATAAATGTATTTCATTGGTTTAGAATGTATGAGAGTCACAGGTTGCAGGATTAGACCATATATCTGGAAATATTTGGAAGTGCAGTACCCTGACCATATCTACAGGTATACTATAGTATTATAGTCTCAGATGGTAAAAGTTTGTCTTTATTTAAACTTTCAAACAACAAAAATATGTTGAATACTCAAATGCGATGTTTCAGAAGGTATTGAGCAGTTTTCTATAACAGCAGCGCTGCTAGTCCTGGCTGTGAGACAGCTTTATATTAATACACTTGTTCTAATATGTTCTCGGTTCTGTAATAATAGCTAACACAGGAAATTGTATGATGGACAATCCACATAAATGAATAAATTTAAAAAAAAAAACGTGTAATTGTTAATATAGTGAAGGTTTCTGTGAGGAGACATTTACTTAACATTATGGAAGGAGTGTCAGGACTTTGTTATAGTTAGGGTAACTTTAAGTTTTCTGAAATAGGAACGTCTTCAGGACAGAGGTCTACGCGGTTTCTCAGTACCATGACAAGCTACACTTTTTCCGTATTTCTTCATGTGAGAAAAAGAGAGGCTGGTGAGGAAACAACTGTTTATAGCTGCTACAATGTGAGTGATAGAAGTAACTGGCCATTCCACAACATTCAAATATAAACAGATCAAAATGATGATGTGTCATTCAGTAAATAAAATCATTATTCCAGCTAGCAAATTGCTATGGTATAAGAGAAATAAACATGCTGTAATTGGGGAAATTGTCCACTCCAGGGCAGTAACGGTATCTCTGGTTCATGTCGGGCCACATCGCACCACCCCGTCACTGATTATTTTATTATAACAGTGCTTGCTTTGTGGGGTTTTTTTTTGGTTGTTGTTGTTTGTATATAGCTTTATTAAGACAGGAAATAAGACATGATATATGTTTGATTCTGGCACATATGTGAAAAATAAATGCTAGTTTTTGGGGGGTGTATACTTCCTGGCAGGAGTGTGACATTTGTCACCTATCCAAGTATATCTAGTTACTGCTGGTATAGCTAATTAGAATGGAAACATAGTAAGTGGAACTATTCTAGAGGGATGACAGAGAGGACCATGTGCGCTCTCACACCTTTGTAGCCGGCCACTTTGTAAAGCGTCAGGACTGACAGGCCTTTAATGGATCGAGGCTTATCAAGTATTTAATTGTAACCGGCACAATCTAATTACTCGGCTCTTAATAGAGGTAATATTCGGTTATTGGTTATTAGTATAAAGCCCAAGACGTGTGCGGCGCTGCCTCTTTAAGCCCATGATGTATTGCAGCGAAGTTAATAAGACTCTGGACTCTCTCCCTTTTCCAATCTCTCCTCCGTCCTCCCTGCCCTCTCTCTCTCCCTCTCTATCGCCCTCTCTCTCTTGCAGTGGAGATGGTAAGCTGATACTATATAAACATTGTTAAAGCCACAGCTCCCTGCTGCAGTAATTCACTTAGCTTAGGCCGTGATTTATGGTTCTGTCAATAGGGGGTGACTGGGAACTCTGGATGCTTGGGCTGCGGTGTAGCCATTGTATTTACAGTAATAATAGAATGGATTTGCTTTTTCCCTGCCCTTCCTCATCTTGGGTGATGCTGCGTTTTGTTCTTAGCCTCACTTTTGTGACTGTGTGTTTTTTCCCCATCCTGAAAAAATGAATGCACACTTATTTGAGTGAGGAGGGAAAAGAAAGACAGGAAGAACCACAAACACACACAAACACATCCTTTCCTTTATTGAATTAGTTCTGCGTGCTGAGGCAACACTGCAGTGCCTGCTGCTGGAAACACACCACGACTGACCTGCAAGATACACCCAGTCTCTGCCTGCACACACACACACACACACACACACACACACACACACACACACACACACACACACACACACACACACACACACACACACTATTACAACATGCAAACAAACCACACATTGACCCTCGTATGAAAACACTTACTCTATTATTATGTGTTTTCTTTATCCAGAACATGTTTTATAGAGAAAGGACAAAGGTAAAACAAAGCCAAAATCACAAGAAGCTACATTAAGCAGCATTTTTCACCAGCACAATCCATAATCCAACTGTTAACTTAATGAAACAGTTGAGCAGCATATGGTTCCCCCTCCATTATTCTAAGAAGTGGGTCCAATTGGCACTGCTGCATTTATCTGGAGGCAACATGTCGAGACTGGATCGGTTCATAGTCATCTCTCACGGCCAAACAAAACAATCCATCAAAACGTTCACCTTTCTGAGGTTACGGGCCACCTTAACTGCTCTGTAATTTCAATCATCACTGGATAGGGCCTCGCAGATTTTTGAGAGTTTCGTAAAACTCGGAAATTCTCACTACAGTCTGCATTACTGGCCGCACACCCGCTAACGCCAAGGGGAGCCAAACGATCCAAATGACCGCCTGTGTCAATTATGCAAATGGTCCTAGTCAATTAGCGTGCCTAAGAAAAAAAATACACGTTTTTTTTCTCCATCCGCCAATGGATTCTAAGTGTTCTGGAACGATTACCAATTACTCAAATGGCTCGCTCACATGTCATAGCCTTGTTCAGTTAATGATGGATATTTGGACAAATTCACGAGTAAACATATTCTGACCATGTTTCTTGTCGGCCAGGCGGTCAGGCAACATAATTCCAAGTAGACTTTTCAAGCTTTTTCTAGATAGTCTCGGCTACGCCCCTGAGCAGATAGATCTTCCCACAGTGTCTATAAGGGGAAAACCCCATTCTCGTGTTGAAAGAAGTCTGTGAGAATGCAGACTTTACAGGAGGGGTTGGATAAGGATAATGGCAGAACACAGCTATGAGAGGGCTAATAAAGCCTTAAATACAAGGAAACACTAGGAGAGCAGGAGGATGCACTGGGAGAGGAGACTAAGACTGAGACAAGACTTTCGCTTCCCCCTTTTAGCTTTACTGGCCAGCAGGAGTTTCATCAGGAGTGTGGCGCCTCCATGTTGAGAGGCCTAATGAAGCCTGAAACAGGGACAGTCTGTCTCAGACAGAGAGAGAGAGAAAGAGAGAGAGAGAGAGAGAGAGAGAGAGAGAGAAGACCGTAACTGAGTCTCTGTAGGAGAGAACCTCTCTGTAAAAGAGGTTAAAGATGACGAGTCTTCAGAAAAGTGCTTGGCTGATTTTACTGTATCTTCTAACACGAGGCCAAAGCGTCAAGATCTTCCTGTATCACAAAGATGTCTTTTGATTGTTCGAATAACATCATCTATTCATTTAAAATGCAATTGAACACATACATATTTCTCTCTATTCTTCTATTGTATGAAAGAGGTTCTTACATTCTCTCGCTCCCTGATCAGTCCAAACCCTGTTGCAGAAGTAGTGGGTGGCCCTGATGCTAATCTGAGGGGGGTCCATCTGACATATATCTGAGAGAGCAAATATGGAAATGATAATGACGTGCTGAAAAAGAAGGCCGACTCGGGCAGCTGCTCGAGAGCGGCTTCTCTGTTGCCATTGTAACGACGCCTGCATGAGGGCTGTGCGCTGAATAAAGAAAGGCTCGGGATTAGTTCCACTTTGCAAATCGTGTTGGTTCACTGATCTCCCCCCTCCCCTGCCCCCTTTCTTCTCAACCACCCCCTTTCCCCTCTCCGCTTTTTTTTTTGCTGGCAACTTATCTTGAAGAAGATATACACTTTGGTGGATTACTGAAAGAATAGCCGAGGTGATAAATAAAATACGGGCTATTATTTTGTGCCGTGTTAGCAACAGGTCCTTGCCGTGCTGGCTGTGGCGTTTGAACAACATCGGAGAGGAGAGGAGAGTGAGTCTTATGAAGTCACATGGATAACTGAAAGGGAGGACAGATTTAGATGGTTTTAAATATTCTATAATGGGTCGAAAAAACAAGACGCTGATGTTTTTTGGCAGTGTTTTGGAGTGCTAGTGAGCCTGACCACATAAACCTCACCAGGTTTCCCCTGAATGCTTTCTCTCTGAGTGGTAGGGGAAAAATTGCGTCTAGCTCGCTTTAAATTAATTGCAGATTCATGAACTAAACCCTACAGAGAACGAGGACAAATTCTTACTAAATCATCCACAACTGTTAGGTTTTTTTTTTGGTCTAAAATAGTATAGCAAAGAAAACCCCCCCACTAGAAACAGTACCTCTGAAAACCTGTGATCCTCACACTTTACAGCAGTCTTTTCAGGTCAGCATGTAAATGGATATAAAGTATTTTATCTTCAGACTTTCATGCAGAATTTATCCAGCAGATGGAAAAGATTCACAGAGCAAATAATTGAACACATGCCATATTCAGTATAACCCATGTTGAAGATTTTGGAAAACTAATACCTAATACACATCTTGTCCTCACAACACAGGTCTGAAGAGTGATTATGAGAAATGACACAAGCCTCAGCTGAACTTCGGTCCACTGACAGATATTTACATCACTTTACACTACTGCATTGTTGAATACTTGATTCAGATTGGTCAAAAGGTCTTGATTCATTTTCTATAACAGCAGTAGTTCCAGGCAAACAACAAGTTTTTATTATTGCATTCATTCTAGTATACTTTCGTTTCTATAATAACTTACACGTGGACTTGTATGGAGAACGCTCCACGTAACCATATTAACCAATGTCCATAATCGTGAGGAGATGTTCATTTAGCATTTTTTTGGAAGGAATCTCCAGTGTTAGCTCTTTGTAACAGTCAGAGGTAAAGCTGTAACTTTGACAATTTCTGACAAAGGAAAGTCTTCAGTACAGATGACTATGCACTAGAGAAAGAAATAAAAGAGAGGCTGGTAAGGGAATGGCTTTTTATAGCTGCTATAATGAAAGTAATAATGGAAACTAACTTGCTTCGTTGACGTTCCACAACATTAAATGTAACTATACATGAATAAAAACGATGAGGTTTAATTATTAAATTAAAAAAGTGAGTGTTGTCATGTTGGTGTGGTATAAACGTAATAAAACACTTTGTGCAGTTATTGGAAAATAATCAACTTTAGTACTGTAACAGCAACTCTTCACACTGGGCCACATCGTTCCACCTATCAAACCAACAATCACCCAAGTGTTTCAGACCTGATTTAGCAATCATATCAAAACAATGGGAATGGAGTTGCTTTACTTTTTACCCTAAATATCCTCTCTGGATGATTATCCATCTCTATTGTCCATACCTTCTCAATCGTCCAATCATCAGACTGCTTTTGAGTCACTCTAGGGTTGATGATTTGGAATACTGGTGGGGAAAAAAGTCTGGTGGGTCCTTGAAGCTTTTCTTTTCAGTGTATTGATGGATCACTGGTACACAATGTAGGTGTACACTAACACCTCATTTACGGAGTGACCCCTGGGTATGTGTGTTACAACACTAGGAATATTTGTGCATCACACAAATAGTCAGTGAGAAAAAAATGTTTTAGGCTGAAAACATAAAGCAAATATTGTGATGAAATCCCAGGCAGGAAGTAGAGTTGTACAGAACAGGTACAACAACCATGTATGTGGTACACATATGACTGTGTGTGTGTGTGTGTGTGTGTGTGTGTGTGTGTGTGTGTGTGTGTGTGTGTGTGTGTGCGCATGCTGAAATCTTCCCTTAAATTTACACCAAGTGACAGAACATGATGCACTGACATCATCTAGACTAAATATGAACTTGAAAACCCTTTACTCTTGGAGTTAGTTTCTGAAGTTTATTTACATAAAAGATAACAGACTGATGTGTAATCCTGGGAATTGTCCTATACCCTGACCATATCAGATGAATTATGAAGATGTGTAAATACTAGTCACATTTTCACACTGTTTACATATACAAAGGAAAAGGATCATTTTCAAATGTTGTAAATATTAAAACATGTGTTTCCTAAGCTTTATAGATAAACATCTTGTCCTGTGCATAATACTGGGACAAGGGTTTTAAAATAAATGTCTGAATTTAATGGAAACGTTTATTTTCACATATACATCAAAAGCCTATATGTGATATCAAATGTAAATAGTTAAAGATTTTCAACAGTCACTTTTTGGAATCGCTCTGTGGCTGAATTTCTAATTGTTAGCATGGAGCACGCTACGTAGGCACCATGTTACACCCTATATAGTGAGCATATATACTATAGTGCAGTGGTTCCCAAACTTTTTGCAGAGAAATATTATTCTAACTGTAAAATAATACATAATCAAAAATTTGAGTATGAAGCACATTATTTAAGTGTGTATTACAGTGTATTTATTGGGGCCATGGGGCTTTTTGTTTCTGAACTTTCCACTAACAGAACATATCTGGTCCACAATGATATTAATTATAAGTCTACTTGTAATATACCCTTTCAATTAAGAACTAGATATAAGAACTAGATATAATTTTGTGATTTCCGGGACTATATCTATATAAAAAAAAAACCTCACTGACTCATTGGCTATACTTCACTGATCTCAGTTATCCTCACAGACTTTGAGAAGCACTCCTGTAGTGGACAGAAAGCCATTTGGGATTCAGTATTACTGTTGGAGAAGCCAACATTGAAAAAACAAAACAAAACAAAAAAAAACATTTGTGCATGGGGTATGAAATCTGAAATGCTAAAATGTATGATAAAATTGCCTCCATATTGTGGTTTATGTGATATGGATGCATAGTGTAGCACCACTCCGAATGTTTGCTCTGTCGGTAGTGGTATAAAATATAGATTAAATGACTAAATCATTTCAGAAGTTAAAATTTAAGAGCATGATTATACCCACATCTGTCCTAAACGATCAATTTGCCTTGTAAGCAAAGCGTCTCTTCACCACACACATGCTCCAGCTGTGTTTTGCACAAAGAAGAGGGTTCCCAACATGTCTACCCTGCACCGGGGAGGTTCACCCTGGGAAAAGGAGGTGTGGAGGAGCAGAGGGAGGAGCAGAAAGGGGTGCTGCTGGGTGTGTTTAGGGGCTCTGCAGGAGACTCAAGGTGTTGCTGGCAGGGTTTGGAGGAGGAGGAGGAGGAGGAGGAGGGGGGTTGGGGATTTTGGACCTCACCTCTGGGTCCTGTAATGACTGCTCGATGATGGTGTGTGAATGCCGTTCGGGGGGAGGAGGAGGTCTGCGAAGGCACAGGGCTGCTGAAACCAGACTTCTCTGACTTCTTTAATGTGGTGGGCGATGGCATTCCTGGCAAGAATGATTGATAAGTGCAGTTTTAATAAGGCAATGGAATGAAGACACAGGCTGGTGTACAGCTGAGAGAACGGCACAGAGGGCTGCAGGTGTGTAAATGTGTGTGTGTGTAACGGGGAGGTAGCAGGAGGACAAGGAAGCTGCAAAGGACGCAGGATCTACAGCACACAAGTGACATAACCATTAAGTGGGAAGTTTAGAAAGTGTGAATGAGAGTGTGAATTTCCTGCCAGAGCCTCACTATTTAAATTCAAATGTTCTCTGGATTATTCTTTGCCTTCAACAATAGGTGCTATACCTATATAGCTATAATATCGTAGCTAAATTATAGTGCTATAACTATAATTAGTAATTCCATTATAATTAGGGTAATTTTATTCAGATTCTCTAAATTATTGTAATGAATGTACCGTATATTATATAGACTAAAAACTGAAAAGTCTCCCTAGCATCTTCCTCTTTCAGATGATAAAATACACATCACAATACAATGAACCAAACATGTTCTACAGTTAAACAAGTAACAATCTGATACACTATTGATCTGATAGGATTCGGTTCTTCACCGATACGATCGGATTCAGGCCTGTTTCCATATGATTTGGCTCAGCTGGATTGAAGCTCTTTGTGCTTTCCAGTTTCTTGGTAACATGACAAGTTATGTGTATGTAACTGCATTAATATATGTGATCTTTAGTTGAAAAAAAAGTATTTCCAAACTTTTGACCTGGTGGTGTGTTGTGGGCTCTCTCTGTCTCCCTTTCTCTCTTTCTCTCTCTCTCTCTCTCCCGGTCTCACACACAGATACATGCAAATATGATGACCAACTGTCGCATCCATTTTCTATGCCAATATCAGTTTTCTAGCCATGTAAAATGACACAGATATAACATAGACTGGCGGATCAATTTTCTGATTGAAATCAAGTTTTTTTTCCGACCCCTAAGATGTTCATTAGTTATACTACAAATATATTCGTGTATTCATGAGGTCAGTTGTTATTATTATTATTTAATATGAATGGATAAGCAAAAGAGAAAACTATAACAAAGTGGATTTCATTAATATATTGTAAAATGTCAGGATTTTACAGTTATCCTGTAAAAAACAGGATAACTTTCATCCTCGGCACAAAGATTAGTATCAGAAATTGGACTCAGGCACAGAGATGTGCTCCTAAATTCAAAGAAGTGATCCATCCATCCATTTTCTATACCGCTTATCCTACAGCATCACATTGAACCTGGAGCCTATCCCAGGGAGCATGGGGCAGAAGGCAGGGTACACCGTGGACAGGGTGCCAATCAATCGCCGGGCACAATCCCATTCATACACTTTAGATATGCCAATTAGCCTACCACGCATGTCTTTGGACTGGGGGAGGAAACTGGAGTACCCAGAGGAAACTCCTGCTGCACAGGGAGAACATGCAAATTCCACGAACACACAGGGCAGCGGTGGGAAACGAACCCCCAACCCTGGCAGTGTTAGGTGACCGTACTAACCACTAACCAAAAAAAGAAGTGATTCTCATTGTATATATCCATTTAATATAGACTAAAGATGTATTTTGCTATTAAGTTTTAAGAAACTATTTATGTACAAATGATGTTACTGAGCACAAAAATCTTTTGAATCGAGTGGAAAAAACTGTGATTTAGACAATGAAAAGCTATTCTCTTCCTGTACAGTAACTGTTAGCAACATTCACCTTCAATGTAAGGCTATAGTACCTTCAGTATAACACTTTGTATGCATTTTCTTTCTGGTTGAAGTGTTTCTTTAACAAGGCAGCAGCGAAGGGCACATCGTTCACACTGTCTCTGGACACTTTGGCTTAGCAGGGGTTAAACATGAGCAACGGATCAGAAGCACGTGTATAATGTTGCTTTATTATCCCCTATTAGGCTCAGACTCATCAGACTCTTTCCCTCACTCTGAGATTCATCACAGACACAAATGAGGATGAACCTACTGCAGCTTAACACCTGCAATGCAATCTGATGAGAAGATAGAAAGGCACACTGGAGGCAATTAGGGACCGGTGTGAGCTTATTAGCCACTGTAGTACTAAGCATGGATGGGTGGCGATGGGACAGCGAGGACACTAATATCTCATCCGGCTGTTAAACGGGAGCACTTCCTGCCGTATGTTCAGTATGGCAAGATAAAAACTTTCAAGAAAAATATTTCTGATAAATGTACTGCACTTTAAGTGGAGAAACATACAGAGAGAATGCAGTAGATTACAAGAGGATTTCAATCCAGAATTACCATCAGAGAGAAAGAGGATTGTTAAAGTGTAGGAAAGAGCCATTAGAAACACTGTTTGTTGATCAGTGATACTGGCTATAAAGTGTAACCTACTTTATTGAGAAAGTAAGAGTCCCAAGTGGAGCAGTGTGACCTTCTGTGTGAGTAAAAGTACAGAGAAACACTGTCATCATTTTATGTTATAGAAACAATGTGCATTAAAAAAGGTGGGTCTTGATCTCAATAGCAGTTATTCACATGTTCTCTCACTCTTTCACAAAGACACATAACTGGGGCAGTGGTGGCTCAGTGGTTAAAGGCTCTGGGTTACTGACCAGAAGGTCAGATGTTCAAGCCCCAGCACTGCCCAGCAACTACTGTTGGGCCCTTGAGCAAGTCCCTTAACCCTCAAAAACTCATTTGTGTAAATGAGACAAAATGTAAGTCACTCTGGACAAGGGTCTGCCAAATGCTGTCAATGTAATGTAACTTAGTCATTTATCTTCAGTAAGCACTTTATCCTGGTCAGGAATGTGCTGGATCTGAAGGAACACTAGGTATGAGCTTGGAATTCACCCTGGATAGGATTCCAGTCCATTGCAGGACACACATTCACATCTATGGCAAGTGTAATAAATCCAACCTCCTGGCATGTTTTTGGGAGGTTGGAGGCAAACAGAGAAATCCCATATGGCACATACATTGAAACTCCACACACTCACACACACACAGTAACCCAAGCTCAGGATTGAATTGAAGATCCTGGAGGAGCAAGGCAGAAATGTGCCTAGTGCCTTGTGCCACTGTGTCTCCACGACACACGCAGACACATAATTGTAGAAGAAATTGTAAAATTTATGCACCTAATCATCTAGTCACACTTTCTTACTCACCCCGTCATGCCCGTTTCCCTCACACTCACATACACACACATCTAAAACCTAACAACCCAGCAGTGCTATATTCCCCACACACCATCTAACACAGTGACACAGACAGGATAGAAAGTTAGAAAGAAGACGACGAACTGATGTATAAACACAGGAAAAGGGAAAGAGGAATTTGTATGTAGAAAGGATCAGAACATTTTTAACACACACACACACACACACACACACACACAGAATCCTATGATCCCACGCTGGGCTAGATCAAAGAAGTGTGCTGAGATAAAGCTGTGCTCTGTAGTGACTTTCAGCTAAACCGCACCTTCTATTCCTTCCATTTACCTGCACATCATGATTAATGGGAACGTCTAACTGCTACATACACTTAAGCACACATGCATACGGGTGCATTCTGAAATGCTGTCATACATCAATAAAGATTTATGGCTCTAATGACAGTTATGATAAGGGTGTTGCAACTTTTCTTCAACAGTGATTAAGATGAGTTTTAGAGCAACGTAAAACTCGCATTTGTCCTGGTTTCTGAGGATTTGAAAGTAATAGGTGCACTAAACCTGAAGAGCTTAAAGATACAATACAAAAAAATGTCTCATGATATGATATAATAAATAGCAGTGGCAAATAAAATTTTTTTTTTTTACAGATCTCTTATAATCTGCAAGCAAAAAAAGGTCAAATTGTTTGGCTACAGCAAACTTGGTTCTCACTAGAATCAGACTAGTCATTTTATTGAGCCTCACTACAATAACACAAGCAACATATAAATTGGTGGTTGGAGATGCACTGGCAGAAAGTATGTCAAAGAAAAAAAAATGCAATTTTTTTTTAAATGATACTTTTTGCAAAAATGGGTTCATATTCACTAGACCACATGGAAAGAGAGCCTTATGCAACCAACTCCCCCGGATACATTTTTACAGGATCGCCAGAAAACAGAGCTGAGGAAACACATGACAAAACAACCTGGCTGTAAAACGGCACTTTAATATTTTCTTTCTCCACAAGGTGACAAATATAATGCTGGAAGAGAGAGCGACTGATTGAGACTAATAAAAAGTAGAGGCCAGGGCTAAGTAAAGAGTGAGTCAAGAGTAACCCTGGCCAGAGAAAGATAACAGAACAAACACCGTGGGTTACCAAGCAGTTTAAAGAGTGTTCGATCTTGTGTGTGTGTTACTGTGTGTACTTGTGCGTATGCTTTGAAGGAGGCCTGAAGTCTGTGAGTAATGAACACTTGTAAAGGTTCTGTCAGATGGAATCAAAGCTTGGCCTCACTCAGCATTTTTTGTTCCGAGACGTTATTATGCGCCCGGCACTGTTTCCTGCCTGTTCCTCTCACTCTCTCTCCCCTCTCTCTCTCTCTCTCTGACAAATTGATAGGGTGTGTATGAACGAGGGAGTGATTGTAGATCCAGTGTGTCCAGTGCTTCCATCCCTCAGCATGCGAGTCTGTCCAGCACATCAATCAGCAGCAGACAGAAAAGCAGTGCCGCTTGAACGCTGAGCGACTTCACCCTCATCAGCACACACCCTCCGCTGTGAACACACACCACAGCAGCATAGCCTCGTCAAGATGCACCCTTTCTGACTACGGCTATAGCCTATGACCCTTAAGATAAACAACATTTAATTTCTTTTGAATGCTTTTGAATTGTTCGTGAGCCTTAAAGTGATTCGTTTGGTGGGAAATTTGTAAATGATCCAATTGTAGTCAAGACATGTTTGATGGCCAAATCTTGCTCCTTTTCCTTTTCCCTATAGCCACCTCAATTATTTATTATCCCAAATAGCTTTGTATATTTGGCTTCTGACCCGTTATCTTTGAAAATGGACTAAAAGACATTGAACAGCTACAGTATCAGTCATCCTGAAGCTGGAATCACATTCCTCAGCACATAGTTTGGAATCACTCCACACAAGCATGACCCGAGTGACAAAGCGACGATTTATTTTCTATGTACACGTGTGACATGGAGCCATGGTTTCAGCAACATTGGCAGCATGCCAAGTGTCATTTTAAGTGAAATGTTCTCAATTCTATGCACACTAGCATTGACACTGTAAACGACAAATCCAAACAACTAGCTTGAATGAGTCCTCGGGGCCAATCTCATGGAACGATCCCACTGCATTCCCCACGAGTTTAATTCTTACCTTCAATTCATTCCCCTTTACCGTTTGACACACATACAAATGAAGGAAAAAGTTACAACTGTGGTTTCATCTTGTCCTGTCGTTTATGACTTCTCATTAAATGTGCATAACGACATTAAGAAGGGAAGATAAATCTTGGAAGGAAGTAGCAGAGATCGTGGTGCCTCTAGGGAGTGTAGGTGGCTAATACGATTCGCTGCCAAGGAAGACAGTTTTCACACAGATTATTATATAGTATAACTTAGCTTATACATTATATAACTACTACAGCTTCTCAATGGAACTGAAAAAACTCTCAACAGTGAACACCCACAAGCAAACACGCTCACAAGAGACAATCGATGAAGGACATTTTGCTTGCTAGTGTAAATGTAGGGTCAGACTCCAGCCCAAAGACTAAAGGCAAACCTGTAGGTTAAAATGACTTGGGACTTGGTGTTGTCTTTATTCCATTATATTTTAAACTGTAAAAATTTATATTACCAAGCAACAAGAGTGCAAAAACAATGCCCTTTGCTGCAAGTGTGTGATGAATCATGTGTACAGTTTGCACAATGCTGAACTGTCAGAAATAAGCTATAATCATCCCTAACTCATAAACTACACTGTAGCTCCATTGAAAAACAAAAGAAACAAACCTTGGATGATAAACAGACACATCTGAGAAAAGGAGAAAACCTTTACAAGCTTCCAAATACCAGGCATAGCTCTGATCACATGAGATCAGGGAGAGATAGGTGTATAATAGGGTTTATGGGGTCTAGGCAGGTCTACACGGCCACCATCACTTTAGTCAGTCCATCAGAGAACACCGACAAAATCCCAGCAATGTGCCCACAGAGCTCAGGCTTTTATTAGGTCAAGCTAATTTTAACACATGACCTCTAACAGCCACCAAATACAACATCATAAACATCATACTTACACACAAATAGAACCAAGCACACACACACAAACACACACAAACATGAATCAAAAACACAGTTGACAACCCCATTATGCCATTAAAACAGTCTTCTCAGTCCTCTCCCTTCATGCTTGTGTTAAACAGGGCACTTTTCCAAAGCAAATCGCACAACACATATGGACACGTCATATTCAATGCACAATTCCAAATGCACTGACGGGGTGGAAATGACATCATGCACAAATACAGGTCGCAAGGGTCGTATCAGGCTGGAGGTATGTGGGAGGGAGATGGGGAGAAATCATCTGGACAAAACAAAATAATAAAAACTCAAACACCAACAACAACACTGGGTCCTGTGGGACAGGAAATGAGCAGGGGGTAGGGAGGAGGGAATCGGGGTTCGGGGTGGGGAGTGTGTGAGAACAATGACGGAGCATTACCTTGTCTTGAGATGAACGAACTAGCTAGCGAGCCACGCAGTTTATATCCAGCTTTGAAGGACAAGGAAAGAAATAAACAAGGGGGAAGAAAAGAACAAAAAAGAGGCAGGGTGAATAGAAGAGCAGAGTGAGTGATAGCTCAGCAATTCAGCTATTCATGTCAGACATGTTTTCCTCCAGACTGGACAAAGCATGGAAAACCAGTGCTCAGGTCACATTCACACACCTCCACACACACACACACACACACACACACACACACACACACACACACACACACACACACACACACACACACACACAAAAACGGAAGCAAACACAGTCAGAATTACACACATACACACATGTACAGCACGCATCACTTTCTCTTTCTTTCTAAAAAAAACAAAAACTTATCTCATCTTCTTGTCACTCATCTCTAAATGCTGACAAAACTCAAAATAAAATTCTCTCTGTACAGACTTCAACATACTTAACAAAGGGCAGATCTACACAGCCAGTCAAAATGCTTTGAACACCCAATATATGAGCATTTCTGGTTAAACTTTAAATACTGGGACTCATTCATTTCAGACTAAAATTAGAAGCACTAGGTAGGACAGGAATAAGTGAGAAATCAGACAGAGATTGTATTTTTATTGGAAATGATCTAGGAATCATTGTAAAAGACCTAAATGTTTATAACTCTAATTAAGCACGTGTAGGACGTAACATATATTTGATACTAGCACTGTTTCTGAGTCTTTTATCAACATGCTTAACTAATCTACCATCCAAATGCACCTGCCTCTAATAAAGCACTCATACAGAGTCCCATGAGGATCTCGGAGTGACTGAGCAGTCCTTAAATATAAATATGTAGTACTTTGCTGGACACTTTCCTTATTTTATTACCATTTTATCGTCTCCTCAGCTCTGATACCATTTAAACTGTAACACAAATGAAAAAGTCAGTGTACAGTTGAACAGTTTTAGACAGTTTGAGTGTTGATTAAACAGTGTTACATAGTCCTATAGCATATTTCTCTTTGCTCCAAATCAAACTGGGCCATCTCAAATTAAGGGGCTATAATCACGAGGAAAATCTGATTAGCCAGCATATTCTACAGATGATAAATTTTAGCCAAAGGAGAGGCAGAAGGATGGAAAGAGAGATCAGAGAGAGCAGTGTAGAGGTCATCCCTGCCGGTTGAGTGACTGGAGAATTTAAGGTCTCTGTCAGAGCTGAAGGCTGGGTTTTATTGGGCATGACCTTGTCCGTTACAGCCAGTGTCTGAGGTGGGAAGCCCTGTATGTGATACCGGGATATGGTTATACAAGAGGGTTTAAATCAGAGAGAGAGAGAGAGAGAGAGAGAGAGCAGGCTGACAGAGGACAGTTGGGAGTCAGGACAGATTTACAGTCCTTCACCTAGCTCCACTGCAGCAGGTTCAACAGAATATGAAAACAACACACACACACACACACACACACACACACACACACACACACACACACAGAGTTCAATGCAATATTAAACACAGCATGTTA
Organism: Ameiurus melas; assembly: GCA_012411365.1. NCBI lineage: Eukaryota > Metazoa > Chordata > Actinopteri > Siluriformes > Ictaluridae > Ameiurus > Ameiurus melas. The sequence goes on from CM022762.1 coordinate 16,845,992, forward strand.
GTGATGACAGTTAGCCATGTTATTGGCATGACGTTAAATGCAAAGACCCTGAAGAGTTTTACTATTTTTTTAATTCAATCTTTTTCTACTGACAAGTTGTCAGAGTCAGTGCCTAATGTTCCTAATGTTGAACAATTCCACACTTTTCTTCTGCCTGAGAGGCATTTCTCAGTGGGAAAAATGGTTTAGTTCCAGGACCAAAATGCTTATGATTTGGAACCAAGGACCTGTGATGTCAGCAGGATGGGGACACATAACCGTCAAAAAAAAAAAAGAAAGAAAGAAAGAAAAAAAAGGCGAACCAGTGGGTTAGAAATGATCTAAGGTCTCAGGAGGAAACAAATGTTTTATTGGCTGCTGAAACAAACTAGATATGAGCTATACTGTTCATGCAGTTGGAATAAGCAATAAAAACATATACTGTATGTTGTCTTGCTTATACAAACGCTGAAGGATTTGACTTTGGATCATAAAATTTGTTCTTAAAGTCAGAAGTAAACTCTATAAAGCCCTCTACTGTCATTATTGTTTTTGTGTATTTCAGCTACATGTAGGCTACGTCTTAAAAAGTGGAATGTGTGTTGGTGGGGAAAGTGGGTGACTGACACTGCGATAAAACCCACTCGGAGAGACAAGATGGAATTCTCAGAGAAGAGAGAGACAAGTAAAAAAAAAATTAAATCTGTATACATACTAAAATTCTATCCGAATCCGAACAAGAAAGAGACACATAAGGAAAGGGAATATCAGAGACAGTATAAGATAGTGAACTCCACAAAACTGTCTGCCACCCATTACCAAGACCACACACCTCAAAACAAATACACACACACAGACACAAACTCATACAGCATCAAGTATATGAATGTATGAATATTCATTTATGTATATGTTCTCTCATTCCTCAGCATCTAATGGCTTGACTTGTGTGTGTGGGTGTAGATACATTCAGACATGTGTGAATATATGCATATGTGTATACATCTCGGTGAACTGTGGTATGAGAAGGGCAGAGCAGCATTAAAAGCTTGGTTGGCTGTGTGTGTCTGTGTGTGTGAGAGAGCGAGAAAGAGAGAGAGAGAGAGAGAGAGTGTGAAGAGGGTTACCTGGCTCTACTTCATGCCAGCTGCTGGCTTGGCTTCCGCTGCCTGGGGATCGCCCCTGACCAGGGTAGTAGGACTCCTCGCCTGGACTGTCCACCTCCTCCTCCATGCACTTAATCCGCTTTGCAGAACTGCACGGAGATGAACACACACACACACACACACACACACACAATAAGAGATGGAGGAATAGACTGATGAGACTTATGCTATTTCAGATATGGTGTATGGTGAGTTTGTATGGAAGCTGGCTAATATCCATCAACAGCATCAGCTGATACAGTTCAGTGCTAATCCTCAAAGCCAAATCAAGATTAGGGCTCATCTCACACTCAAACAGGGCAGATGGTGCTACAGTGGTAAATTCACAGAGCATAAGAGGGAATAAATGAAGGGAGAGCATTTACATTTCTATATACACTATAGTCTAAGGCAGTGTTTCTCAGTCCCAGCTCTCTCACACACTATACAGTGATCACAACTCTGTGGGGGTGAGGCACTACTGGAGAATATATAATGATATGAAAAAGTTTTTTTTGTTGTTGTTTCCTATTATATAAAAACACAACTGCTGACTAATACAAAGTGAAAATACATAGCTTGTATTCATTTCACATTCACTTGTTCCTCTCCTGTTGACTGCACAGATTTTCTAGTAAAAATGTTTCATCCTTCAAAATTCTCACTGACTAGTTCTCCAAATTTAATTAGTTAATAGACATATGAAGCCATCACATCTTAAAAAAAAAGATGTATGGCTAGTTATTTTCTCTAATGCAGTATTATTGGGATTCAAACTTAACCCTTTTAGAATGAAAACGTAGACCTAGTACTGGACAATGTGGCCAAAAACTTATACCACGCTATACTTTCTCATCTTATGGTATCAGTATATATCACAGTATAATGGGATGTCCCTTCTGTTGAACAGTTAAGCATAGTTAACAAGTAAAATATATTAACACAAACCCCACAATTTGACTAATAATTGAAGTGTAGCTTTTTTTGTAAGAGAATGTTATTCCTTCAGCAAGCTTAAGGGTTACAAACATTTTATAAAAAAAAATGAATAGGGTGTTTAGTGTTATTTGTGATCCTACACAAATGCAGGGTGGCAAAGTGGTTCTGACACTGTAATCTGTCCAAACCTGTTGTAAAAGTCCAACACTTGAG